>JAHWFP010024810.1:24385-40468 GCA_023313725.1 Lithobius niger
CCCCCCCCCCCCCCCCAGTCTGAAGGATGTTGCTGAAGGAAGTGACGTCAGCAGATGCAAACACAGTGGAAAACACACAAAACTGGAGACATGAGCTAACGACGTTAGTTTGGACTAACTCAGTCCCGACTTTCATTACACTACTATAAGCATATGCGCCCACATACTTTCCAAAAAAAAAGGGGGAGGGGGCACCACCGTAGAAAAGGGCAAAAGAGCAGTATTTACAAAAGAAGATATAAATACAGGCAAGAACTTTTTTTCGACTCCTCCATTCGTAGGTTCAAAATAAAGGGTGTTCTAAAAGAAAGCAGTAGTGACTGGTAGGCCTACATATTGAGCTTGAATGAACCCTGGCATACTCCAATTGCAATCCTTCAATTGCCTTTGTCATAATGTTTTTTTTTTTCAATTCACAAGCTGAACTACTGAAACGGAATCCAAAAAGAAAAGGTGTGTTTGGGGGGAGGGGCGCACGTGGCCCAATGTTCAGGTGCCCTTGGCTGTAGGTACCATTTACAGACCCGAGGTTATACGTAACACAACTAGTTCAAATAAGAAAAATTTAGCACTGGAACGAAATGTTTTAAAAGAGAAGGCAAAAGTGCACAATTCCAAACAAAAGCCAAACGTTTCGAGCAGAATACAGCTCATTACCAGGGGAATAAGAAACAAATGGCTTGCGCGACTTCTTCTTGTCCTCAGCAGAAAGGGGTCACTCTTCATACTTTTAAAATAGTTTTAAATCCTCCTATTCAAATGTTTTTTTGTTTGTTTTTTTTTTCAAATTATTTGTCTTGACTTACTAAGAAGTTTTGTCGGCCTGCTGTAGCGTTCACCATTATGCAATTTTAAGTGTTTTGCTTTTTATAAACATGACGGAAAGCCAAATGGATCGAAAAGTACAGATACAAACTCATTTACGTTTCCTTTTGGACTTAAATGTCAGACTGCCTGAGCGGAAATTGAGCCCACGACCTTGTGACACCGAAGACCTTAAGTCCTACCGCTCAATCAGTAGGCCGTGTCAGTATGGCTGAGCGGTAGGACTTTGGCCTTTGTTCTCGAAGGTGTGGGTTCAATTACCGCTCATGCAGTCTGACATTTAAGTCCAAAGGGCAACGTAAATAGGTTTGCATCTGCATGTATTTATGTTTTGTGTTTTTGATAATTAGCTGGAGTCAACACGAAACGTCGGGTGTGTGCTTAAAACTGTGCACTTTTGATTTGTGTTTTGAAACTCACGTCTTTTTTAATGAAAACAAATACGAACATGCCTCACCAGCGTGGCCTACCAGAAAAAAAAGTGACGTAGCGGCGCTCCCTCAGGGAAAAAAAGTATGGGATTTCTGCTCCTGTGCCTTCCTGTACGACTACACCACTGCGTTCAGGTTCTTGAGGTCCAATATTCCGTGTGCACACGCTACAGCAGCATTCTGCTCCAGTCTACAGGTGGTAGTTACTGTATTCCCATCTTTCCATTCTGTCCTTCCATTTCCGCTTTCCTTCCGTCCTTCTTTCCTCCTTATTGCCAATAACTGGGATTAAGGCCCAGTCCCGATGGCCGTCTGCAAGGAAGAATCTCGGGAAGGATGGACCAACGGACCCCTTCATTCAGTTTACAAATCCCTTCTTTGCACCAACCGCCATCGTCTCCTGCTCTTTTGTGTGGACCAGAAGCTCCCAGCGACAACGTCTTGGCCTTGTAGTCGTGTCCTGTTCTTCTCCAAAGGGGGCGCCTTAGAGGTGGAAGGAACTGCTTGTGGCAGGCAGTCCAATGCTTTGGTGTGCATTTGAACAGAAGAATAGCTAAAAAGAGACGAGCGAGGGGTTGAGACGTAGGATAGGTGGGTTCATTCTCAAACAGGAGTAGAATACGAGGGATTTTCAAAGAGGCCTGTGATGACGTCGATTCTTCCTTGTCCTCCGCCAGAGGGGAGCCACAGTAGGGTAGGGCCTCACCTACTTTCTCCCTGCATCTCCTCATTCGTTTCCTTGCCAATACGTCTTTTGAAACTTTGAAAGGTTGGTTGGTTGGTTCACTCAACCCCCCTCCTCCTGCACTCCTTTACCCTTATCCCCCTCCCCCCACCTCCCTGTCGCTAAATCCTGTTCTTGTTGAGAGTTGTCACCTTGTGCGACCAGGTGGCAGCCTTCCTATACCAACTCTCTCCATCCCAGCTGCTGATGTGCCGTTGCGTTCCTTCTTCCCTTCGCCACCGTTGTGCCCGCTGCGTCTCGTCGTCGTCTTTTGTGTTGCGTTGTTGTGAGGGATGGATGGCTCTGTACCCGTGTGGCTTCCGTCCGTCGTTTTCAATTCGCGCATGCGCCGGGGGACCACTGATTTGTAAGTCAATCGGCTCGTTCGCTCGCTCGCGGTGGCGTTGACACTAGGCGGGGGCTGTCGGCCAACCGGCCGGCGAACGGGGCGAGGGTCAACGAGGTCAAGGTTTCCCTTCCAATACAATAGAGCACGCCTCCGCCCACCGGAAGTGAACTTGGCCGCCTTGCATCCTAAAAATCGCAGCTGCTGGCTGGCTGATCTACTCTGGCCCTACCGATTTCGCCATTACAAACCCTCACGGTTGGATGGGTAGCTTTGAGAGTATTTATTAGCAATTTAGCATGACCCATCAAATTAGCTTCTACTTTTTGTTTAAGACCCGCCGACACAATTACAGATACAATAATTAATAAATCAGTACGCAGCGAAAGATGGGATACAACTCGTTATGACGCGAGTTGCAATGAAGTAGCTAGGGAGGCAAAGTTGGGCAACATTTTAGCTTATGTGGGCGGCCATGTTGGTAATTTAAGTTGTGTAAAACAGAAGTACAACTGTTATTCCAAACCCCCCCCCCCCCCCCCACTTCCCTGCTTCTTCCTAGGACTCCATGTATAATACTCATGTTTTACTGGCAGGGACCTCAGGCTGAGTTAGCATTTATCCACTAACATTACGTCAGACGTGCGTAGCCTAAATGTTGCAAAAGGTATAGAATTCCCTATTTTTCCCCTCTGAGAAACTGTTTTGCTACGTTTACTCTAACCCATGTAAATGTTGCAAAGGCTATTTCGCGCAGGATAATAATAATAATAATAATAATAATAATAATAATAATAATAATTATAATAATAATAAATTTATTTGCGAACCAATGCTCGAAACTTACAAGAAGTTTGTGTGAGCAGCAAATACATACAACCGTCAATAAATAACAATAAATAACACACAAAAGTAAACATGCATTTTACGCATAGAGAAAAACAAAAGGAAAAATTATATAATTGTTAGTTCTCAGGGTTCCCATTATTTAGGTTAATTTTCATTGCACAACAGTTTTCTATTATCATTCACATCTCTTATAACTACTTCGTTATGCCATTTGTATTAAGTATTTGCCCGTTTCGTATAATCCAGTTTCGCATAATACTTTATAAAAATTAAATAAAGATTTGTTGGCATTTCTATTAAAATAGCATCTCTGATGTTATGTATTGGCCGCAGCGAGCACGGCAGCGCGAGAGAGGCAGCGTAATTTGGAACATTAATCCACCACAAATATAATAATAATAATAATAATAATAATAATAACTTTATTATAAATTACAATTTTTACAATTTGTAATCCTCGAAGCTTTTTTCAAAGCTTGTATGAGATACAATACATCCTATTCATTTTCATCACTTGTTTCATTATTACATTTGACGCCCTCACTGGCAACACTGTTACATCTATACATATATTATTTTACATCAAGATATAGAGTTACATACATTATATTATATTAAGTTACATAAATAAATACATTATTTTACATAAATTTCTCCATCCTTATGATGTATTAAGTCATTGTCTGCGCTTTATCTTACCTCAAGATTGATTTTTAATAATGTGAGTTTTTAAATTTGTTCTAAGTTCATTCAGATTTGCATAGTTTAACATGTTTTCTGGAAGTTCATTAAATAGTTCTGGCACATACCATGTTTTTCCTCTTTTTCCATAAGAATTATTCCATTGTGGCATTTCATATTTTCTTTTACCTCCTCGCAATTTGCTAATGTTTTTTGATGGTACTTTATGTTTATTGCTATAATAATTTTTTATTATTATTGAATAGTTTTTTAATCCCCTTATTTTAAATAATTCATTTTCTTTTAATAAATCAATTGTTTTCTTTTTCTTTTTGTTGTTACCAAACAATACCTTCACTAATTTATTCTGAACTTTTTGTAATCTCTCAATTATATATTCAGTAGTATTACCCCAAATTTCTATCCCATAACTTATTAAACTTTTTATCCATGCATTATAGATTATTTTTTTCTGTTTAACATTTAATATATTTTTTAGTTTATATATTTTTGGTATGAGTTGTCTTAATTTTTTAATAATTCCAATTATATGTTCTTTAAAGTTCCAATTTTCATCAATTATGAGTCCTAGATATTTATTAGTTTTTCTTTTTTCCAGTTCCGTACATTTTTCATCACATGTGTATTTAATTTTTCCTGGTATTAAATTTTTACAATTGCCATAATGTTTTATTATCCAGCTTTCTTTTTTATTTTTCATTTTTGGTACCGATATATCCATTTGTATAGTTTTTTCTTTGCTATTATTATAATAATAATAATAATAATAATAATAATAAACTTTATTGTAGCACGTGAAAGTACAGGTGATCAACACAATACGGGGATAAAAATAAATTGATTGTGCTGCAAAGGGCGAGGTTTAGGCGCTGGGCCCATTCTTACATCTAACCCAAAACGGACAATTACAATATCAACAAACAATGGGAAAAAACTAAGAGTAAACAAGAAAGTGGGGCAGTGTGTGATGGGGGGGGGGGGCAGAATGGAAGGAAAAGAGTGGGAGAAGAATGGTGACCAAGTTATGAATTAAACAAGTGACGGAATAAGTGAGCTTTGAAAGCTCCATCACCAGGACAAGTTTTGATGGCTTCGGGCAAATCATTCCACAGCTTCATGCTCTGAACCAGGCTCTGTAGCGTGTGTGGCGCAGTGGCGCGACCCGGATCACTGCACTGTAACGTAGCTGTCGACGCACCATTAAGCCTCACTCTCCCCTCCCAGAAACGATGTCTGGTATTTAGTAGTGCGACAGCGAGGGGGAGTGAAGGGGCGGCCATGACTGAATCTTGTTGGCTAACTGTGATCAGCCAGTGCAGACTCAAAGGTACATTCCTACCGGTGGCTTTCCTGTATCACTCAGTTTTGCAACAGTACTTCAGATGCGTGTAAAGGCATTCATTTTCCTAGTTTTTCCTTCGTGAGAAGCTATTTTGCTACATTCACTCTAAACTTCGTAAATGTTGCAAAGGCTATTTCGCGCATGATGCTCGAATATAGTGAGAAGGTGTATATGTCCTTTTAAGTAAGGTAAACCAATCAGATGGTTCTTTGTGATGCTGAGACTTGTAAACAAATGTTACAGAATACAAGGGAGGGATGTCCTTTTGCCGTGTTTCGCATAATCCCGTTTTCCATAATCATGCATTGCATATTCCCGTTTCGTACAATCCTGTTTCGCATAATTTGAGAACGTTTGTCCTCTTCGTTTAATCCAGTTTCGCATAATACTTTATAAAAATTGAATAAAGATATGTTGACATTTTTATTAAAATAGCATCTCTGATGTTTTGTATTGGCCGCAGCGAGCACGGCAGCGCGAGCGAGGCAGCGTAATTTGGAACATTAATTCACCACAAATATTTCGAAAAAATGCGAAAATTCTCTCTTACCCCCACCCCCCCTCCCAAACGGTTCCACATGAGTAAGTGTCCCAGATTTAAAACAAACAATACAAAATTTGAGGGCAAGCCACCCAAATTAAAATAACAAATAAAAAAAAAACTTGCTACCTATTTCTCCTGTGTCTATATGGGTGAATTTCCACTGTATGTCCACTTTCTTTCCCCCAGGTTTAGTTGTGACGAACTCCATTCAAGACCAAAATAAAGTGCCCACGTATGCCAACAGGGACTTTTATATGAAAGGAGAATATGCATAAGAGAAGTCGTTGGAGTTGTTTAATGCAAAACGGGACACTGTACCGTTTCGCATAAATTAATCCAAAAACCGGAGTTATACGAAACGAGATTATGCGGAACGCGACGTAGCCCTTCCAGTAACATTCAGAGGTGACCAACGCCGACTGCGATGAATCACGTGCCTATATGTCATTCCGAGATTTACTTCGTATTAGCTAAAAATTAAATCCCTCTGCGAAACTGGTTTGATCATTATTGCTTAATCAGTAATCACCGTCTCCTTTAATCTCGTTTAATGTCTTCCGAGGTGTCTCTTGAAAGTACCTAGTGATATAACTGAATTATACCTGTCTCACATAAATAGAAAAGAAACAAAAATATAGTGTGCGGTAATATTCGTCGTTAGCTTGTATTTATTACGTTGTAAAAAATGATTTACAATGCTGTCGCATGTGACCGACGGGGTTTTAGATTCAGGGCTGAGCAGGCAACCAGGGCGTTTTCACGCTCTCCTCTCCACCTCCCCACTACCTTCTTCTCTTCCCCTCCCCCCACCCAAATCCCATATCGGATGTAGTTTTGCAGGGTAAAATATACGAGGTAGAGATTTCATAAGCGGGTTTAGTATTTCGCCCCATGCCCAATAATGCTCATGGTACGTTTTAGGCGCGCATTTCAAAGCGACAGCTCTTATTAAAGTGGCACTATCAGGGCACGTTTACGCAACCATTCGCTTTTGCATTCTCGCAGCTAGTAGCTAGAAATCACCTCAAATTCCAACATGGCGGCGGTTTTATGTCTGCCGCCTCGCAACTAAAACAGCAAATAACGTGAGTTCAGAAGTGTTTGGGAAAATTGTTTCGTCATGAAGAATTCGTTATATTATTGGCACGGATTATAAGACTGCAAGTATTTACTCCAACGATGTCGGATTTAGCTAATCCATTTAGCGTTGTTACCATGGCAATGTCACCTTTGCCTTCGCGATTGAATTCTAGCTGCGAGAATGCAAAGGCGAGTCGTTGCTTAAACGCGCCCTCACCGATTTGAAGTGTACTTAGTCTGGCAAAATCTAGCTCTGTCTAGCGCTTGCCTGCATCAAGCTAAGGAATGCGCAAGGCATTTCTTTTGAGGAAACAAACCAGCCACGAGCCTCCTTGTAATTACTGAGTGAAAATTTGGTACGTCCTCGTGCAACTGGAAGCAGGCTATAAAGGTTAAAAAATCATTGCCGCTAGAAGGCGCCACGGTTCCCCAAGTAGCATTGATTGTTGGCCAACAATTGGCCCAATATAGTATTGCCTATGGTTAATTGTTGGGCCATCGTTTGCACCCAACGGTTGGCCCAACCATATTTTGACCCGTTGGCCAATGTCTTAGCCAACGTGTAGGCTCAACGTTGGGGTTGTGTTTGCAACCCAACCCTGCTGATGTTACTTAGCCAAAGCTGGGCCAACGATGTCAAAGCAGTTGGCACGACTCCATCATGCCAACGTTGGGGCACCATTGTTAAATTAACAAACAGATGTCCGACAGTAAGGATTGAACCTGGGACCTCTCACGTTTAAATCAGAGACGTTATCCACTACACCACCAGAACCGTACGCGAATTTTACCTTAGACTATGCATGTAAAGCGAAGAATGCAGCGAGAAGAAGTTTTCATTGTAAAATTTTAATGAAGTTTCAAGCCTGTAGAAAATAAATAAAAGTAAATGATGTAATTTGATGGCCTACAGAAAAAATGCAAACAATTTAGTGCAGTACACAGAAATAAGATTTTATAATCACCGGAAAAAAATGCAGTTTGAGCGTGCGGTGTGTCCATAGGTACTGCTCAGCATTATGGACAGTCTTATACCGATTTCACACGTAATAAATAAAGCGTGCAGTGCCGCTCCGAACCGTGCAATTTGATTTCACACGTAATAAATAAAGTGAACGTGGCCGAACGTGGCCGTGCTTTTGCGCTCCAGCTTGGCCACGTTTCAAAACGTGGCCGGCGCGGTTCGGTACTGGACGGAGCGGAGCGGTTCGCTTTAATTATTACGTCTCAAATCTGATGCGTGCCGTGCCGCGCTGCGTGGAAGTGACGAAACGACCTGCGACCCCATAATGCAACGCGCTGTTCGCCCAAAACAAACTGACGATCTAATCAAAGCAGACTAGCAACATCACAAAGCAACATAGCTTTAAGTTTTTGACTAACAAATTAAGAAAGCCTCGACAAACGTTTAGGCCTAAAGTCAGAATTTTTGTGGAGGGAGAATTGGCCACAAAACCAAACGGAGACGACGTGCAAAAAGTGCTACCTATGTTCACCGAACACATATTTCTTAAATAGCATCGCGACAAAACATCCGAAAATTGATGCTTGCGAAAAGAAGTTAATGAGGTAACATAACGGTATCTTGAATCTGACACAACCTTTTGGATGCAAACTTGTTTCAACAGAGTTATTAGTAACGCTCAGATGGCCTGGTTCTGAGAAACGATTAAAAAAATCTTTAAAAAAAAAAAGCAAATTGAAAAAAAGCGGCCGATTGAAAAAATGGGTTGCGGAAAAAACACGAAGGGGAAAAAAAAGATGAAAAGAGCAAAGCGGTAGGCAGGTCGTTCCCTGATGGCATTTTTTTTGCCAAGGCATCTAACCTAACCTAACCTAACAGCAAGAGAAAAACAAAACAAAAACGATAACACAATTTATTTTTTCCTTGGACATTTTAGTCAGGTTTTTTTTTCGCACACGGGTAACTTTAGTCGCAGTTCACTTGCGTATTTAAGGGTAAAAAAAAATCGGAATAGAACAATGGAAATAGGCCTATCTGAAGCGTAATTTAATTATCTTTCATTTGGCACTACTCTCATCTTTCTAGGGGCCTCACTTCTGGAGGAATGGAAGGGTACACAGATAAACAAACCAATAAATAAACAAACCCAACATTTTAATAGTGTAGATTCCTCGTATATCTATTTTTTTCCCTTCCGACGTATGCAGGTTCTCAATTTTTTTTTCTACTTGTTGCCTGTATTGTAGCCAAAAAACGTTTTCCGCTATAAAAACAATTGAGGTAACTCTTGGTAAAAAATAAGTTTAAACCGTTTTTATAAATTTAAAATGCCAAAGTTTGCCTTAAATTATTTTACCAGGCAACTAACCTAACCTATAATCTAACAACAACAGGAAAAAAAAAGAGGAAAAAACGACAGTTATCTTTATTTCTTCCTTAAACATTTTTTCCCGCACACGGGTGAGGTGGCCAAACGAACATGCCTGCTCAACATTTGCCGAAGTTTCATTTCGGTCAGCTTTAATTTCCGTTTACGTAGTTGGGTTCCAAGCTTGACCGTCAGACGGCAGTCGAAAAACGTGGCCGGCCACGTTTCAGCATTTATTACGTGTGAAATCAAGTCGCGCTCGGAACGTGGCCGTGGTGCAGAGCGGCTTGGAGCGGCATGGTACGGCACGGCCACAACACGCGACGAATTATTACGTGTGAAATCGGTATTATAGACTCATAGTAACGCTATTTATGGTTAAACAATCAGTTAAATAATTACGTTAACAATTACGTTAAATAATTGTTTCTAACATTAGACTTTATAGTTGCAGTTCAAAGAAAATACGTTGGCCCAATGAAGTACGGCCAACATACTAGTGGATTAAAAATTAAATACGTTGGCCCAACGAAGGACCTCCAACGCATTGAAAGAGCAGAAAAAGAAATACATTGGCCTAACGAAGAACGGCCAACATACTGGTGGAACAAAATAAGAAATAGGTTGGCCCAGCTAAGGGTGGCCAACATACTGGTACAGCAGATGAATAAATACGTTGGGCCAACGAACTACAGCCAACATATTGAAGGAGCAGCAAAAGAAATACATTGTCCCAATGAAGGACTGTCAACGTATTGGTGAATCCAAAAAAGAAATATGTCGGCCCGATAAAGGACGACCAACACATTCATAGAGCATATAAATACGTATATAGGTACAATCAAGGATTGCCAACGTGTTGGTGAGCCCATAAAGAAATACGTTCGCCCAGCTAAGGCTTTCCAACATGTTGGAGGGGCAGCAAAGCGCTACGTTGGCCCAGTGAAGAATTCCAATATGTTGGAGAAGTCGTAAAATAAATTCGTTTGCACAACGAAGGGATGCTTACTTGTTGCCACTCATTGATAGGCGCTACAGTGGGCCATGTGATTGCCCTGAGGATTCAGGCGCACCAACATTGCTCCAACACTGTGCCAACATGGTAAAACTATTGCCAACGTGTCGCCAACGTAATCAATGGTTGGCCAACGTTTGGCCAATCATCAAATGTTACTTGGGTCTTTCGTGCGATTTTCAATAGGTGATAGTGCCCTTTAAGTTCGTTGTGTGTGCAGGCTGACCCAAGAAATTATTTAAGGGAACGTGGGGGTTGGGGGGGGGGGGGGGGGGGGGGGGAGGGTTTTGGCGTGTCCTTCCAATGCCCCCCCCTCCTCACAATTTCTGTTTTCTCAGAAAAAACGGAACTAAACCGGAACTCTATCCAGAGTTGAATCATAACCTGGAGTGGAAAGCTATATATTTTCTGAGGTTCAGCTATAGCTCCTGCCATCTGAGACTCGCTAAAGTCTTTGTTATTGATTATTTCAATGAGACGAAATATTTCATTGAAATGACGGGACTGGGATTTAACAAACTAACTTGGGATCATTGCCTTTTCGT
This sequence comes from Lithobius niger, assembly GCA_023313725.1. Classification (NCBI taxonomy): domain Eukaryota; kingdom Metazoa; phylum Arthropoda; class Chilopoda; order Lithobiomorpha; family Lithobiidae; genus Lithobius; species Lithobius niger. The sequence continues at coordinate 35,122 of JAHWFP010024810.1, forward strand.
TCGAGCCATTCTTGAAGGCCAGAGAAAGAGAGAGAGAGAGAGAGAGTGAAACGTTATTCTTTTTGGTCGACTCCTGATCATATCACCTCATTCAAATATAATCCATAGTAAAGGCTCACATAATTTTAACTGTTTTTATTGCATGAGATTTGCTAGTTTTTCAGTGTGTTTCCTTTACTCTCATAAGAGAAGGTCGTGATCGAGAAGGGGGCTTTCATTGCCTTTTTTTTAGGGCCCACCCCCAACCCCAAAAAAAGCAACTACGTCATTAACGGCACGCAAAAGACGTCTGCGTCGACATGAACAATACTCCAGGTGTACATCGTTTCTCATCAACGCTCCCTTCTTCCTTCCGCCCTAGACCCAGAAGAATCAGCCAGTGGCTATGGCCGTGGCTGATCCCATGGCTTCGAATCGACCGCTTGATTCTACAGATGGCTCTATACCTTGGGTGACTTCGTATGTATGGTATCCTATGGAATTCACTTTAACGGTTTCTGTTTTGTTTTGTTTTCCGATTCCTCCTTTAAAGGGAAGATGGTGCGGGGACGCCCGTGAGAATTCTGATATATCGAATTTTTGGCCAGTGTTAGGCATGACAGCTGGCGACAACGAAGAGCCGCAAGAACAATAGGTCATACCCAATTCTTTGTGAAAATTTACTTAGCAAAGGCGGCTTCGATGGATTGCATGACTCTCGTTCATCATGCAGTAAGCGATGGCAGCTGCTCCCTCGGAAAACGGTTAGTGAAGAGGCCGTTCAAGTTGGTTAGTGGCTTTTAGTCTGTTGGGAACGGCAGATGGTATTCTTCGGCGCAACTTAAGTGCAGCACTTTTTTTTTTTTTGCTTTTTATTGCTCACGAAAACACACAATCGAGAGTTCTCTTAGCTGCGCAAAAACATCTGCACTCTTCGTTCGTTGGTTTTAGTCTTCGAAATTTACAACACTAACGAACAAGCACAATATAACCAGTTGTGACGAAGACCGCTTGCCGAATGGTGTTACACACACACACCCCGTTGGTAATATGAAACTGTTTGCATTAAAGAAGACACTGCTTACTGAGTGAAGGTGAGTAAGCTATGAATAACTATTACAAGAAAAAAGTTAGGTCTTGGTCATACCGTAACAGGAGCAGAGCAGGATTAAAGGTACATTCCGCCCAGCGCCATTTTTCTCGATCCTCCACATCAAGTACGGCTCCAAAGGTCTATTTACTTACCGTTAGTCTTTTCCTTGCTAAAAAAAAAACTCATTTTAAAATGTGGCGTCTACGAGATTTTCTGTTGATATTGGGGAACTATATTGACTGTATCCTGCACGTATGTGATCCTTTGCGCGCCTACAGTAACCTTGAAGTTTCATCTGTGTGTGCGCATGTATTAATTTCAATCGTTTACTAATATTACTATGAGATCAAAAATCTAAAAGACTAATGTGGTAAAAATTGAAATTAATTATGCCAATAGATTGCCAAAGAAAAATTATAATATACTAGCCTAAAAAATTATAAATTGTGATATTGAAATACGAAAATCATTCCAGTTTGTGACGATACAATCTTTTACTTGATGCTGTTTCGTATAGTCTACTATAGTCTACGAGGAACGCAGCTACTATCTCAGTTGACCTTGGCGATGGTAACATGCGCGGAGGCGATCTGCGCGTGGCTGTTATAAGGCAGGCGGAATGTGCCTTTAACTAATGGGAAAAGTGGGCACGGCTCCAGTGCACCACTCTTATTAGGGGCATCACGGTACGAAAATATGCAAAATTAAAAATTAAAAACGTATACTCCATCTTCGCATCCATGCTTTAAGTTATCAACTACAACGAAGTAGAGTCGTCGTATGACAATGTAAACATCGCTATTGCCTTGACAATTCCTGTTACCTACCAACTCTGATAGGGAATCGGATCATTTTCGAGACTTTCTGCAATAAAAAATGAACAGCGGACGACTATACCATGCTGCCCCGATTACAAGTGAGTGACTTGGTTCGAGAACAAAATGTTGAGGAATTTATTGACAAATTTTCAAATTCAAATGTATTGGAAATTTTCAAATTCAAAATGTAACAACTGAAGGAAATTATGAAAGTGAATGGCGTGATGGACTGATTGTGACACCAGCGAGGCCAGCGACAAAGACGTATAGCCTAGCCAGTTATGTAAGTGAAATTAATAACATAGCTGTTCCTGTTTCTAATTTTTAAAATTAGACGTAATCTTCGAGAAAATAAAGTTGTGGAGGGGGGAGGGGAATGGTGGCATATTGAAAGAGCGGTGCCCATAGGGCATCACCATCGGTTAATCCATCCCTGAACACAGATGAAAATTACGAAGTGAAGAACTCTAGAACGAATCATGAGCTTGGCCCGTATACCCTTTTTTCTCATGATCGAACGAAGTTTTTAATGTTTTTAAGTTTTTTAGGTCGTGGGGTTAGATCCGGCCTGCGCACTTGTCTGGTTTCCGACCAATCTGACCACTGGGATGTGCTTGCTCGCTTTGTTTTCTCGGCGACCACCACTCACAACGTTTGCGATGTGCTTTGGGACTTATTTACCTTCCCATTTGCTTGGTGGCATGCTCTGAAAGTCGTCTGAAAAGAGTGAATGAAATAGCACTATACGGTTCCTTTGGAAACCTTCCACATAATCTGGCAAAGCAAACGAGAATTAGAGGTTTGCCCGACATTCCACCTTCACACATGCTATTTATATATGTCAGTCATTCAGCCGTTCTTAAACTAAAGTCCGAACTCAACAAGCTCAACGGAACGTCCTAAAGAGCGGAGTTGACGTCACATCTCATGTGACTGACGGGGGATTTGACGGGTTCCTGTTTGATCTTCGAGCGTGCGCGCCAGATGAGACATTATAGACTAACTAAGGTCGTATCAACCGTTCCCGTCGAACCAGAGACATTTTAAACAAAGGATGGAAAAGAAAATTTAAGCAACTCGTGTAGTAGTAGTTCGTCGGTCGGACTCTTCCCTCTGAATTGAGCATTAGAACGCCGTGTTGACTCCACACATAATCTTACAATACCACCAAATATTGGAGACAGTTTGGCACCTCCAAAACACAGTAAGCTCAAAGTGTTGAGTTGGCTTGTTTTGGAAGTGCCGCACTGTCTCCAATATTTGTTGGTTTTGCTAGATTATGTGGATGGTTTTGGAAGGCACTGAATACAATTAAGGGTGTTAAAATAAGCTCGATCGTTGCCTACAGACTCCATCCAGAACAATTGGAGTCTCTTTAGCGCTACACAACAATAGATTTTGGAATGAGCTGCCATCCCCGAAGACATCAACATCATTCAAAACGTAAGATTTGTTTGTTTATGTATTTGTTTGTAGGCCTACTTCTTCACATAAGACTCCTAACAAGGTGAGAATACCGCCAATTGAAAAATATGAAATTGAACCTGTAATAGGCCTATTTTCGTATGTACGTGATTTTCAGACCCTCTAATTCGCGAATAAAATGCTCTGAAAACTGTTCGTAAAGTCAAATTTTGATCAAACATTTACTAGGTTTACATTTACGTTTACAGGGAAACTAGATTAAAAAAAACACGCACACTTAAAATGACAACATATCTGCATCAGTACTTAGTACCGTATCAGCAACACGACACGAGATCAAAACCGGTCGGCGTCAACTGATGGGATGCACGGAAAAAGTAGACCTGTAGGTTTTAAAACTTTGCCTATAACGTCTATGATATTGTCTATAATGCTGTTGAACCCTATAAAGCAGTACTACTTATCGTGTAGTAGGTAAAAGCATAGAAAGTTAAATAATATTGCGTCTCACCTTTTCCAAGGCTATGCGGGGCTGTCGCGTAGTTGTGGCTACTAATACGTCTGGTAATGCTTTACCTTGGGAGCTGCACGGCGGCAAAGCATCAAACGTATTAGTAGCCACAACTACCGCCAAGGCTCCGTGTAGGCTTGGAAGAGGTAAGATGCGATATCTGTAGTTAACTTTCTAATCTTATCTAAACTTGTAAACTTAAGTATCAGTCGGAACAAGTTCGGACTGATTTTCAGTGCGTACGTCAAATTACTGTGGGCAATTTCCAAAACTCGCGGTATTGCACACAGATGTCAAGGCACTGCTGTGGCTGCTTTGAGTTTTCGGCATCCTTGCACCCAGCCAAATTTCAGTGTTCACAGCAAATTACTGTAGGTACTTCCCAATACTCGTGGCATTAATTAACACAGATGTCAAGGCACTGCTGTGGCTGCTTTGAGTTTTCGGCATCCTTGCAGTCAGCCAATTTTCAGTGTTCACGGCAAATTACTGTGTGAACTATCCAATACTCGCAGCATTTAACACAGATATCGAGAGACTGCTGTGGCTGCTTCGACATCGTTCCACCCAGCCATTTTTTAGTCTTTGGGAGGCCCTTATCTTGCTTGACGGTCCGTTTTTTTTCCCCCAGATGGCCCGTTTCCTGGCCTGACCAAATAAGTACGCCTTCCTTGAGGTTCTTTCTCACCTGTTGAAGATCCCTGTGGTAGAACATCCGTCTGTTGGGGGACCAGCAGATGGTCGCCCGTTGGTCTGCGCATTCTCCACCTGGCACCTCTTGCCGGCATCATCGCAGACAGCACGACAAAAAAAAAAAATAATAATAATTAACTCTTCTAATTTATACACATTTTCAGTTTATTGGTAACATTTTTGACAAATTACGTAAAAAGCAGGCCACAAGAAATCTGAAAAAAAAAAATAATAATAATAATAATTGGTAATAAAGTCGAACCGAACCTCGTAAGTTCGGTTCGACTTTATTACCAATTATTTTTTTTCCAGTCAATCCAAAATTTATTAATTTATTTTATTGTAAAGTTGACTTGATATGTTCCAGATCTAGTGAAGTTCAAGGTAGCATAAATATGCAAGACTCCATTAACATGCAGTAAGGAAAGAAAAAAACCAATTTACTTGCAGTTTTATTAGTCCGTCCTACGTGAAAATTTGTCTAATAATAATAATAATAATAATAATAATAATAATTTTTTTTTTTTTTTAATATTATGGCTAAGGAAAATACCACGTGAAGCACAAAGAGCACTTGTGTACGTGGTAAAGTTACATCAATAAATGAAAAGGTTGGAAATACAAAAGGAAGCAAAATAGAAAATGATTAGTGTAAATTACATTAAAAAAAAGAACATCTTTTCATAGTATGGGGCGCCAAGTGTAAAGTTGAAAACTACTACATTTTTTGTCGCATTTACGGAACTTTTGCTGTGATTTATAAATATTTGAACTGCTGTTTCCCTAATATATAAATCGGACTCCATCAACCAAACATTTATATATTTT
>JAHWFP010024811.1:21545-33996 GCA_023313725.1 Lithobius niger
TAATTTGTTTTAGTGACGCTAAATAGTTTTGATCCCCATGATGCTTTGCACTTCTTGTTACTTGACGACAGCACCCTCTGGCGGAAATGGTTGAAAGCAGGTACTTGTTTCGTCCGAATGTTCACTGTTGTTAGAGAAACAGTGGCAATACCTATAGGTATATTCTACCCTGCAGGACCACATCTTAGGGACCGGTTTTTATTCATCAGCGAGGGCGGGGATTGGGTTTTGTCTTTCAATTGCTGACTATGTTATGGCTCTGGGCATACCAGCAAACAGTGTGTTCATCATACTTATTCTATGAATCTTGACAAGAGATGAGTATAAGGAACATTTTTAACCCAATACATGTCGTTTCGCTCAAAACGAGACACGTTTCCTTACAACTAATGGAAACTGTCGGTGTGGAAAGCTACTTAACTTAAATTGGCTACAGCACTAATCTTGGCTATACAGAAATAATTTGGAGACAGTCACACGATCGGTATGCAAAAAGTGCTTTTTTTCGGGGAGGGGGTCACATAATTTTTGGACCTTGAGTGGGGGGGGGAGGGGCAAAATTTTGTCAGGGTCTCGAAGGGTGGAGGACATCGAAAATTTGGTGCTCACATTTTCATTCCCCCCCCCCAACCGGCCATAAATAATGACCAGTCCCTTAGCCTGAATAAAAATTAGCACACCTTGTCCAAAAAACTCCTCCTCCCGGATTCTTACCGTACCTAATGTCCCATTTCGTCCGAGTCCCACGCAGACTTTAACGTTTGATCCTGCTGAGTAAATCTCTGCAAAGTGTAATGATGCAGTAATAAATTGTGGCGATTCGGGACACTTTTATATCAAATTTCTGATTGTAGATCGATGATTCACATATTAGATGGTGTATCTCGTTGAACATTCGATACGCTATTGGAATTCGAACGTGGTGTGTAGTTCATTTCGGAAAGTGGAAATGCAATTACACGACGCGTATCGACTTGATTTCAAGGGTGTTTCCTCTTATTTGATGAATCGGATATATATTGCTGATTTTAAAGTGGCATGATGGATTCGAGATCGGAAGCGGCTTAATTTGATATAGGCTATGTATGACCTTAACGTGTACAGCCAAATACGCCAACTGATGAATGACAGTAAAGCCCACTAATGTCCCCGTTAGTGTCACGTTAGGCCTAACCATGGTCGAATATATAGGCAATGCCACACTTTCTTTGACAACTGTAAACATTTCGATGAAAGTAGTACCTGCTTTCAACGATTTACAGCCAGAGGGCTCTGTCGTCAAGTAACAGGAAGCGCAAAGCGTCATGGGGGATTGAAACTATTTAACGTCACTAATGCAAATTTCTCACGGTAAGAAAGCAAAATTAATCCCTTAAAAATTATCATAAGTCAGATTAGGACATGAAAATAATTTATAATAGATAGGCAAGAACTGGCTGATCAAGTTTTACTTTTTTTTTAATCCAACATTCAATTTTAAAACGGGGTTGTAGTTACAAGTGGCGCTAAGTAAAACGCATGGTTTTGTGTTCCGAGAAGCGTGTTGAGCGGCCGCTTAGGCTGAAACTATCTGTGGTTCACGCTTTTTGTAACGAACTGAACACGGTTTGCATATAACACAGAATATGTTCTTCAACTTCGGATGTTGACCAAACACGAGTATTTCTTCAATTTCCAAAGGTATTGTCGCAATTGCCACGGTTGTCAGGGCCGTAGGAAGCAAATTAAAGGTGGTACGGCCTCACAAAATCAGCTAGGGGGTCTTGGGGAGCACTGTCTCTTTATATCTCTTTGGCCCTTACACTGAAGGATACCAATCGTACTTCCATAGGGCACTGACACGACGTAGTATTATTGTATACAACTCTATGGTTGAGCCAGTAACTGGGATAGCTGCAAGGTGCACTGGTGGGGGAAAAGCAGAGCGTCTTACTGAAGCCAATGCCATTAGACAGGATTTTTTAGGCCTAAAACGCGCGATTTTTGTCGATTTGTTGGCAGTTGCTGACATTTTTAAGCAAGTGGAATCTTTATTTTCCGATTACAACCCTCATAGCATAAGGGATTGGAGAAAACAACGGTTTTTTAAGCCTACGAAATCCACTCTCAAAGCACTGGCTTGACTAGAAGTACCGTTGTTTAACCCATCATTTCAATCTAGTGTCCCTTGCAGGTATCTCTCCTGTAGGCAGTATGACGACACATATGACGCTGCTCTATATGGAACCCCGAAAATTGAAAAAATTTCTGGTACTGTCTTATCTGTCTATGGCGGTTATGTTTTGAGAACTTTTGAAGACCTTTTTTTTCTTGTTTTTTTTTTTTTTTTCATTTTGTAGTTCGCCCCAATGACTGGGGTTCATTTTCCCGATCGATAGTGACTCGTTAGTTGGTGCCCCCTCCCCAATTTCGGCGATGAAGCTACTGTGTGCTATTTAAGTGGCACTCACCGATTGAAAGTATACAGAACCTGACAACATCTAGCGCTATCTAGTACTATCTAGCCCTTGCTTGGAACGCGTGAAGGAATGCACAACGCTCATTTCTTTTAACGAAACAAGCAACCCACGAACCTCCTAAATTATTGAAAGAAAAACTGGTAAGTCTTCGAGCACCTGAACGCAAGCTGCAAACTTTAACAATATCACTGCCGCTAGATGGCGGCACAGTATATTCGTACGATTTTCAATCGGTGATAGTGCCTCTTTAAGTGTAAAATTTAGATGGGAAGGGGGCAAATTTGTGTGTTTACGTAAGCCGTCGGTGTATCCAAATTATACGTGAGGTCGATGGGAAGTCCTGTGTTGAGTTTCAGTCGGGGTAGTTTATTCTTTCTCAGATTAGTGTATCGTAACAAAGTCAGTCGTTAATGCAGCCTTTTTGCCTTTTTACCTTTTAGCGTACCTTGTGATTTATTTTTTATTTACGTCAAGCCATTTTAGAACCTTAGTCTTATGTATGTATGCTACCTATTCTGTTAGTTTTGAGGAAGTTACAATCGGTTGGCTGCTGTGTTAGGATTTCTGCAAAGTTTGGTGTTGACTGGCTTCAGCGTTTCTTTTACTTCTTTATCCCAAAACCCCCCTTCACTTGATCAAGCTCATTGCCCTTCGTTGGGGGGGGGGGGGAATAGAAGCAGCGCTCAGTTTATGCATGGACTTGTATAGAGCAGTGACATTTCCCACCATATTGGCACCAGATTGGCACCAGTATGGGTTTTGGAGGGCATAACTACAAGGTGCACTACATAAAAATGGAGGGAAAAACAACGGAACAGCGGATTTCTTAGGCTTAAAATAACGTTGTCATTTTCTCCAACAACAAAGATCGCGCGTTTCAGGTCGAAGAAATCACTCTTCACAGCATCGGCTGCAGTATGACGCCCTTCTGTTTCTCTCTGCAGTGCCCCTTGCAGCTAACCCATTAAAGCTCCAGCATAGAGTTATACACAATAATACTACGTCGTGTCACTGCTCTACACTTTCGCACTACATGATAGTACATACTTAAGCTCCATGGTTTATGCTAGTGGAACAGAAGCTACTCGTCAAAGTTCGGCAGGAAAGCCACGTGCATGTTACTGGGTTGCTTCAATAGTTTGACGACAGCAGACGCATTGTATGTGTTTGGAGACATGGTATTTTAAAACTTGTGTGCCGAAAAGTGGTACGGCAAATGCAAACAATGACGGTTGCCATGGTAGTGATGCTGCCATTTTTTATTTCAAGTTCGCCTCCTACGAGCACCTGACACGTGTTGCCTTCTGCTGCCGATGCATTAAAGCAGGTATTATTTTGTTCAATGCTTTCAGAAAAGCGTCACTACCTACTTACCTACCCTGGGCCTAACTGTAAAATTGGCATACAATGGTTGAGGGAGAACGAAGTTAGCCGATTTTATTCTATCTACAGCGTCGATAATAGAATTCGTTTGTCATGGATGTTTAACTGTTGTATCGGTTCACTCAATGCAACACGTCTGAGCTATAGCAGAGCTATTTCCGGTCGGAAAGTTTATACGGGTGAGATTACCCAAGATTCCACAGTTGGTGACGTCACTGCTTCGCAACCAAAACATTGGCATACTTTTCCGATGTCCGCTTGTGGCGGTGTTGTCTGTTTGACCGATGCAGTAAATGTTGCGTATTTCAGTCGTATTATCGATCGGTTTTAGGCATTATGAACTCTAAAACAATATAAACATCTGGATAGGTCCAGCTTATATTTATTATTAAGTATTTGTTCGTTCGTTAGTCAAGCTTTGTGTTATTTCCTCCATTTGGTCCCATCAAATTCAACAGCCAATGAGATGCAAGAATCAGTAATAATGGCACGAACCATGACAGTGTCAGTCGCATTTGATTTTAAAAAGAAATGGTCGCTGCCTTGCCGATTCATCTCACGAAAATCTCGCGTAGTTTTTCAGTCTGCTGAGTAATATTCGAGTGGACCGACCCAACAGAGCTGCACACGATCACCATTCCACGATTTTTATCTCCTGTTCAGGGTGGAAGAACCCTGCCCTGCTCCTGTTACAGCTTCCGGTTGGAGAGAGGATTGGCCCCAGGATAATGCGTGTGGCTCGCGTCTGGATTTCAGCCGACCAACATTAAAGGTCATCGGTCCCAGGGGTACAGAGCGCAGCTGATGTCACCTTAGCCATACAGTACCTTCCTAAAGCACCGAACAGAGCGAACAGAACGCACCACTGTTACAGACAGTTTGGCTCCAAACTTGACGTCGCGCGTGCGCAGTGATGTTGCGTCAGCCGTTCAGTATCTTCCTAAACTACAATACAGCTCAACGAGCTCAGCAGCTTATTGATACGTCATACCTTCACCGCGACCAGGCCTAGCTAATGGATTTAACCAGGATTGGCTAATAGATGTGACCAGGCAAGAGCAATGCCAAATTGCGAACCATCTCAGGGAGGTGGTTTGCTGGGATGGAGGTTTGAGCATGCGCGAGCTAACAGTTTTGACGAAACGGATTCGTCGCTGACGATGTTGACGTCAATCAAGCCGCATCAACACGGATATTAGCAGGGAATGTGCCAAACTGTCACCAATAGTGGTGCGTTTGGTTAGCTCTGTTAGGTCGTTTAGGAAGGTACCGATAGCCAGTAAACTATACGGCTAGCTCTTGGCTGAAACATAGCATAAACGATTACGTTGAACGATAAAGCTGGCGAAAGCGCTGCTCATTCCTTTGATATAGTTACATCCCAAAAGAATGCCAACTGAAATACCGCTACTTGTTTCCTTGAAACGATTGCACGATTGGAGGTGTTTCTAAACTAGAGGTAAAAGTGAGAAAAACTGTTTTTTAACTCGAGGCTACTGATCCAAACTCCTCCCACTTGACGTAAGGGTGACGTCATGGAGATGAGATGTTCCTATGAGACAAGTGAGGCTGGTTTTTCCCCGCTCACTTGCTGATCCAACATGGCTGCCAACACCGGGAGTATATGGAATAGTTGTGTTAGGGAAGTGAAATATTGAAAATGTCTGTATTTAGGAATAAAATCTAATGAAATAGAGATTAATAAGCATCTCTATCTTGTCACTAACATTTCTCTTACTGAAAATAGATGTGGCAGCGATTATGGCTAATTTTCCTGCTCTTGAGACTGATTGCTGAGTGAGATTTCTAAACTGATTGCTGAGTTAGACTTCGCCATTTCTAAACTGATAGGTTTTGATGATGTTTTCGGGCGTGGCTTAGAGGAATCCGTCTCACCTTCCCTCAAGTTTAGAAACACATCCAATATGCTGGTCTATTTGCATTTCATTTTTAAAACTTCAAGAGTAGCAGTGTAACAGACAACTCAAAAATTTACTCAAAATTGGTTTTAAAGCTAAGAAAAATTGGCACGTAAAGCTACGTGCAACTATTATTATTTTGAAAACTTCCACTAGTTATCAACAGATGTCGCGACTAACCGTCCAAAAACGGTGCCCTTTACTGGCTCTCTCTACTTGCGAATGCACTGACGTGATTTAGCAACGCATTCCGCAACTTCGCGTCATGGCGGCTGCATTGTCAACCAAATTCCCTTCCCCATGCTGGCTCCACGGGATTGATTTGTTGGGGAGAGAGGTTGAGTTCGTGTTGTTGTTGTTGGTTGCTGTTAGAATTAAGATTAAGTTAAGAGTGTACTTAGACATAAGAAAAGGGCGAATGGCTATGGGCCAAGGCTCTTGTAAATAAATTCAAATTCAAATTCCCCAACAGTGTCCAGTATACGGCTGGTTAGTCTCCTGGTCATGCTCTGCCGGGGGTGACGCCGTTATCGGCCCTGATCCAAGATGGCGGGCAAGGTCAAACATTGGAAAGTTAACTCGACGTCGCACAGAGGGGGTCTGACAAACCCTGGAATAGCATACGAGATTGGCAAATCCGGCATCAATACATTAGATTTGCTGATTTGCAAGGATTTGCACAAATTTTTCAAGATTTGTACAGAGTTGCGAGATTTGCGCAGATTTTTTATGTTTGTACGGATTTGCAAGATTTCGGCTTGGATTTGCGGTTTTCATGGAGATTTGCAGATTTCATTTAGATGTGCTGATTCGCAGTGATTTGTGCGGATTTGCAGGTTTTGCAAGCAGATTTGCTATGATTTGCAGAATTTAGAGATTAGCGGATTTGCAATGATTTGCAGATTGCAAGCAGATTTGCAGATTTCGTGATTTGCGCTGATTTGTTATGATTTGCAGAATTAACAGAGATTTTATGATTTTTGCAGATTTCACTTGGATTTTCAGATTTCGCCTAGGTTTGCAAATCCGAAATCAGTGAGCCTACGACATTTCAGCCCTTGTCGGACCCCTAGCGTCGCACCTTACCTCTTTCTAGCGTACGTTGCACATTGATCAGTTGAAACTGCTTCCTCAGTCAGGGCGTTTCAAACCGGAATTACACGAACTGCCCAAAAAAATTTCAGCAGTCCAGAAGGCACCGTGGACCGACAGCTTCCAGGAGTGGTCCCAAATCGATTTCATAGGACTAAAATATAAGAAAGGGTAAGTAAATCAACGGATAAGAAGCCATGCAATATTAATATTGTAGGCAAGTCAAGGGTCAAATTTGAGCCTACGGCGTTCCAGTGATTGAAGTCCCACGAGCTCCGCGTGGGCATCAAGTGAAAAGATGCGTAGACCTCGCAACCATTTGCCAAAGCGAAGCTTAACCGGTTCGACCAGGTGAATATCTTTTAACTAGAGGAAGCCCGTGCTATGCACGGGGCTGGTCACATTTCCCGGGACATATTTCCCGGGACATTTTCCCGGCACTCTTCCCGATGACTTGTCAGATTGATCGACTGCTCATGCCTGGCTCCTTTTTGGCTGCAGGTAGAGTGGGAGAGGGCATTTTCAATGCGGGCGCGAGGAGGGGAGAAGTTGTTTTCCTTTAGGCTTTCCTTTTCCTTTTAGCTGGCCTCCGATATTAAAATAAAGGTAAGGAGGGGCACCACATCGGGGTCGCATACTCAAGTGGTAAGCAATAGGGATATTTCCAAAGGTGAAGCACCTATTTACGATTGCGAATCGACGAAAAGTTAATGCACCAGTTTTCTGGCAATGGAGAGACGATTTTAGATCAGCAGTGAACCAGATGCTCAAAGACTTCCTAATATGCACCTTTAGCTTCTTAGTAAATATTAACCAACACGAATTAAATAAGCTTAATTATTCAAATACTGACTGACCTTAATCACAGATCAAATACAGGTCGAACAGCATGCGGCGCCACCCAACAGAACGCCGGTGTACTACTACTACTACTGTACTCATGGCCCGCTAGGATAGTAGCGGCTACTATCTCAGCGGGCCTTGACTGTACTAGGGAGTACGGTAGCACACCGGCGTTGCTGGCTGAGCCGCATGCAAGGGCATGAAATCTCGCCTCAACTCAATGGCATATCTCTGATCTGTGGTGGAAATCGATACCGTCGCTGAATCGGAACACGTGATTCTATTTTAAGGTATTTTTTTCCCCTAATTTTAGTTTTCCCTTTATTCTGATTATTTTAAACAATACAGCGTCCAAGAATTTTTGTTTATCATTTGGAGGCTAGGGGTGTCAAGATTAATTATTTGCAGGAAAAAACCACGTCGACAATCATTCGACGTCCTTTAAAGCCAGCGTTTTAGCTTGAAACGCCGCCGAGTCGGGGAAGTGGCGACGTCTGGTGCTGGATTCGGGAAAGTCTGCTTTGCGTGGATCCGCAGAAAATGAAAAGGGTGACAGAGAGCATTAAGGAAGGGAAGAATGATGAAAGCATAACCAAACAAAACAAAAACACAAGGAACAATAGGGAAGCTGGTTCGTTATTTTGAAATTAAAAGGAAACCTAAGTATAGTTTAAATAAATTTGTAAATACCAAAACTGGTGTAACCCGCTTAACCCACAATTAAAAACTAAACACAAATTGATAGTAGATGCAAAAGAAAAAGCAAATATACTTGCCAGAGAATTTGAAAAAAAAACCGCGCACTTGGGAATGATCCTATGCCAGATTTAATGAACTATACCAAGAATTTATAGGGTTGGGGAGGAGAATTTGTAACTCTAAAAAGTCCCTATTATCGGAAACGTGTTACATTCATTCCTATTAGTTCCGTCCGAGGTTTCAGAGGGCGCCACGCCTTCCATCTTGTAATATTTTTGTTCATTTTTCAGCCCAAAAATGTAAAGTAAACTAAATTACAACTAAGCCTACCCTAACCCTATAAATTCTTGATTAGACTAATACATCGAACTGCATTGTTGGTTCGTATGCTGCCAAAAAAAGTCCTATCCTGCATGTCTAAATAAAATGAAACCAAGTAATGGACTTGGCCCAGATGGTCTTTCTGTGTTTCTACTTAAAGAAATTAAATATATCTGTACACCTCTTTCATGGATTGGAGAACTTTCTTTAAAGACGGGAAAATTATACCTAAACTGTTGAAATTGGGGAAAATATCTCCAACTTACAAAAATGGTTAACCGTTATATCCTTCTAATTACTGGCTAATCGTTCTTACTTGTGTTTCTCGTAAAGTTATTGAAACAATTATAAAAAATGAAATGCTGGAATACATTGATGGAAATAAACTGCTTCGTGATGACCAATTCGGGTTCGTAAAGGGTCGATCAACTTGTACACAGCGCTGGAACTATACGAACGCTTGGGGAGTATAGTTTTTATAGTGTCCGCGGCTTATCTTGAGTTCGCTCCAGAACGAACACAGATAATCGATTGTATGTTTTCGATAGCAGAGCACCTTGTTGATATCCTAGATGGTTACAAAAACAATGGCGTCCGTCGATTAAAGCCGCTCCATCCAGGAAGACGTAGCCGCTCATAAAATATCTGCAGGACTCAAGATACGCCGCGCAGACAGTAGTATTCTGTATAGCCGAAGCAGCTGAGAAGACTATTGTAACGACTTTGTCCGTCCGTCCCTTTTCTCAACATCAGAACGGTATTTACCAGATACAGACAAACGGTTTTCACCATCGGATTCAAGGATCAAAAAATTAGATTAAAATCACGGCAAATTTTAAGATTTTTGCTTCCTTACAGCTGATCGGCTTTCTCAACGTAAATCAATTAAACAATAACATTTAAACAATAAAGGAAAACGCGTAGTTTCGTTAACGACACTCAGCTTCATCTAAAGTATAGTCTCGATGCATGGACGAATAGGCCTGCTCTCGACCAATTTCTCCCAGTCAGCTGCTACTTACAAAATTAAAATGGCAGGTAAAAAAAAACTAGGCCTAAAAGCTGAAAATTAGGCTCTCACGTTGTCACAGCAATGTCAAATCTCAGCACCGTGCTACATAAATGAATAAGAATTCTCACCGTTAGCTACTACTTACGAAATTAAAACGGTACATAAAAATTAGGCCTAAAAGCTGACAATTACACCTAAAATCTAAAAGTAGGCCTAAAGGCTAACACATTTTTAACTGGTAATTGTCATGATTACTAGAGAGTGCTGTTGCACTGCACGCATGGTAGAGGTGTGCGCCTCAACATTTTCGAAGTGGCGGAGGTGATACCCGTAATTACGCCTATAGGTAGTCGCTGCAGCCGCTTGTTTGTAGTTCCATGTGCACGCAGTTCCAAGACGTGATTCTCTCAGGTGTCAGCTGGGTCCGGATGGCCAGGATGCTGTCCACTCGGCCGTGCTTTATACTGATTTCACATTGCTAAATTCGTCTCGCACCGGTCGCGAGCTGGGCCCGCGCTGAATGAGAGCTGGCCCAAGACTGCGGCTCGTTTCGCTTTCACATTTAAAATTTTTAGCGGCTGTGCTTGCTGCATTTAGCGGGTGGGGTAAGTCGTGGAGTTCGTATCCTACAACAATGGGACTGATTAGGATAGCCAGCACGAGAAAAAAAGGGTCTTCTTTGCGCGGAGAAAGATAATCCGCGAGGATTATCCCCTGGTTTTCTCAGTGTAGCGGCCAAGGTGGCTCACAAACAACTGGCCGGCGTGCGCTGGTGCGAGACGAATTTAGTAGTGTGAAATCATACTACTCACTGCATAGTTTTCATACTCTCATGAGGTACTCGTTCGCACTATGGTTAAGGCTTAGGAGCCACCAGACAGGCAGGTTAGGTCAAATAGGTCGGAAATGTTGTTTTTTTAAAATAATTTACTGGTTTAAATAGAGCGTTAACTAGAGATTTGCCTGTGTTGTTGAGGGCAAAGCCGTGGGATCAATGTAGCAAACACTACTGCCCCGACTTCCCTTGCGTGCCTGTAACTTGTTTTTCCTCGTTGGCTCTGTGGTCTTGTGACTTGCCATGTTTGGTGACGTCTCTGCTTTGGTAGTGACGTAGCAGACAACACCAGTCATGGCTTTATGTCGCCTTGCCTTGTTGTTGAGGGGGATTGGTGTGGGAGCAATGTTGCGAACGTCTACGTCTCATGACTTGCTTTCTGTGCCTGTGACTTGTCTTGCCTTGTTTCTGGGCCTTTTTCTGTAACCGGAAGTATGGAAGCAGAACTTCTATACAGAGCAAAGTCGTCTCTGACAGACGTGGTACCCCACAAATGTAAGAAAACACGCTTGATTTTTTAATTTTCGGCCGGTTTATTTCGGCCTTGATCACAAACAGGGGAAATAAGATGAAAAAGCGAGCGATATACTCAAGATGGCGGCCCCCATGTTTTTAACTTGAGCTTTCGCTGGCTTTTTCATTTTATTTTCCCTGTTTGTGATCGAGCCCGAAATAAACCGGCTGAAAATTAAAAATCAAGTGTGTTTGCTTGCATTTGTGGGGTACCACGTCTGTCAGAGACGACTTTGCTGTGTTCCTCCCCGACCCACAAATTAATTTCGTTCTGCAGAACTTCTATAGTCACGCGTTGCTTCGTGTAACTGTGACTTATCTTCACGACTGACGGTGTCTTCTCGGTTTGTTAGTGAAGCCTATCCGTTGGTATAGCGTACCCGACTTAACAATACTGACAGTCTATACCTATCTTTGCGCAAGTCTTGTCTGCGTTCGACTGGCTGTATCCCAGCCTCATGGCTGGGGTCCGGCCGCGGATCGACCAGGAAAGTAACTTTTTGACTATTAAGACAGGGATATAGTGAAATGTTTAGCACATCGGGAAAATTTCCCAAGACTGAATTCATACGTTTTTCATCTGTGAAAATCAACCTGAAAATTCCTTTCGTCCCTTTTCGTGACAGTTTATTTTATTATTCGATAAATCCGGCAAGTAAAGAGAGATGTTTCCCAGCACCCTTCCCATCCAATCCGTGCAGAAAAAAATAAAAAAAAAATCGAACGTTACCTTTGTTACGCCTAAAGCTCTTTAATCATATTATTTTCCTTATCATCCAACCGCCCCTCCTCCCTTCAGCCCCTTCAGGACGTCTTTCCACGAATTTGCTTAGCCACCTACCCCCTTTTAAGTTTTATTTTTTTATATTTTTGTCAAAATAAGGCAGCGTCGTATAGCTTATTTCCCAGCCAGCCGCTCGATTTTCTGCTTAAGGCGAGGGCTGATTCCACCATTTCACAAGCTCCACCCCGTGTTGACAGGTTTGCCCCCCCCCTCCATCCACCACCAACACCCCCCCCCCATATCCTCCCCCTACATTTCGGTGCTCCTATCCTGTGCCAAACATGGAACCTGTCATGCAAACACGGGAGCCTGCACCGGGTATAATTACACATTGATTTTGGGACTAGCGTCTGGGGGTTGTACTCTCTATCAAGCACTGTGTGAGTGAGTGAGTTGAGTTGAGCGAAGCGAGTGAAACAGGAGGCTTAAGGGAAAGACTGGCAAGACGCCGAACTGTATCAACCACCCTTCTTTAATCAATAACTTGCGTCAGACTTAACTATAAAGCCCCCCTTCTCCTCCTTTCGGCTGTTTCTGGAGAGAGAAAGAGCTTGCACGTAGATTACGGGTTTCATTAATATTTACCAACCC
>JAHWFP010024811.1:34396-67468 GCA_023313725.1 Lithobius niger
TTGTGAGCTGTGCTGTGGATGCTTTGAGCTGGGGGGGTTTTATGCTGGAGAGGGGGGAAAGCGCGGACGTCGAGGATAGCTGCAGGGGGGTCTGATTGGTGGAGGGCCTCGAGAACAATGGAAAGTGGGAAGAGAAGTCGGTTGAACAAAGGGACTGGGTGCAGAGCCGTTTGAAGGAGTAAGGACATGTAAAGACGGAAAAAGATAGGCCTGTTTTGAGTTTTACTCAATTGAACTTTCAGAAATAGGCCTTTATTTTGAATTATTGGCTATGGATTCCATATTTACATGATTGCAACGTGATTTGGCTCTTGTTAAAGCTTATTACTTGGCTTTGGGTAATGCATAGAACATTACTATTAAATTAAACAAGCTTTAACGGTAAACTGCAGTGTTAATCACCGCAACTAGTTTTGGCTGGGGAGGGGGGAAAAAATGGAGGATTCGAAGTTTTTGCACAGTTTGACTTTTGGAAATGGGTTAAACAGATCTTTTTAAGAATTCTTTTAGTGTTTAATAGTAGATCAAGCTATTCGTAGATTTTGGCAGGTCTCAGTCAGGTTGAAGGAGAACTAAAACAAACATATATACACTGAAAATTCGTGTCCGGTAGAATGCCAGGTCGTAATACGTTTATACGTTTACACATATGGTAGCGTTTGTGGGGGTAAAAGAATATAAATAAAGTATAAATGCGGTTAAACAAACTAGCTTAGCTGAATGCCATAACGCACTAAGTCACTGGGAACACTTAACGTTTAACATTTTTAAAGTTAAAATCGATCGCTGTGGAAACTTTTCACATGGGCTGCGGCCGACAAACACAACAAAAAATATCACACTACAAATTGGTTGTCTGTATAAATCCTCTTACAACACACTAAGCCAGTATGTTCGGGCTTTCTGCCCTAAAAGAAAATACAAAAATACAGAGTTCAGCAATGGCGACCATGTTGAAGGTGCGATGTGATGGGTTTGAGGTGATCTTCAAACGTAGTTTAGTGGTTCTTCCTGGTGGAAAGTCCGGATTTGGGCTTCCCCAAGAGTCTTGTATTTGGACAGGCTATTGATGTTTAAAATTTGGGCCGATTCGGTCCATTATTAAGAAAACGGCTTCAAATTTTTGAAAAACCGGCGTTTTTTGGTGGCGCTCGTTTACAGCAGTGTTATACACCACCACTAGTTTTGGCTGGGGGGGGGGGGGGGAATTGTGGATTTGAAGTTTTTGCACAGTTTGACTTACGGAATTGCTTGGAAACAGATCTTTTTAAGAATTCTTTTGGTTTTAATAGTAGTTCGAGCTATCAGTAGTGTTTTGGTTGGGTTCCAGTCGGGCTGAGAGGAGAACTAAAACAAACATATATACACTAAAATGCGTGTGTCCGGTAGAATGCCGATGTCGAATTACTTGGACTAATGGCAGCGTTTCTGGGGGTAAAAGATTATTATAAAAGGCTAAATAGATGAACAAATAGTCTAGCTTAGTTATTGTAACGGCGGACGCTACGACGGGTCAGGTGCTTGTAGCGCCTCCGGTTTCCTGGTTTGACACGGAGATTCAGCTTAAGGTGTTGCGGTGATTATTGCGACTTTTACGGCATAAGCACAGCAAGGGCTACTGTCCCAGCATGGGGGATGGAGCGCAGGCTCCTAAATTAAAGGGGTCTAACCTTAATACTGCTGGTATTTCACTGCCACCAGCGATGGAAATTTAACCGTTTATCAAGAGCTAAACTAAAAGTGGTGTACATATTTATTTACACTTAAACAGTTAATCAACTAGCAAACGATCTGAAGTTAAAAACTCCTGGTTTTTATTATAACAACAGAGAATGAATATAACACTTTACATTACGTTTGCCCGAGAGCTTTTGAAACAAACTTATTTAAAAAGCACTAGTTTGAATTTACATTGTAGCAATTCACACGATTTTACAACAAAACGACACTTGTGTTTTGAATGAACAATCAATTAAGTTTTTCGACTAGAAAAAGCAATACTGAACGCTCCGCAGAGTCGTCCGCAAGATTGAACAGCCTCGGCTGGTTACAATCTATCAAACAGTATGTTTCAAACACGCATGAAAGATCAACCTTTTCACAGTTTTGTTTCTAAGTGATAAAACAGAGCCTTAAACCTCCCAGAGTTGCTGTTTACAAGTCAACTCCTCAAATTATAAAAGCCTCAGCTACTTATAAAGTCCGTCTGGAGTGAATAACCAATGAATCCCACACAAAGATCAAACCGTCCGTTATTTGAATTAATGTTTAAAACAAATAAGAAAGATTTTGGTTTTTAGTAAGAGAACCACTCTGACGTTATGGGGTGAGAAACCTAAGATGCCGCTACAGGCGTCACCACCATAATATTCCCTAGCTAGAGAGAGTTTAAGTTACGAATTTAAACTAAAATTTAGACTTGGGGGTCCTAAATTAAATTTTCAAAAGCTAACAACAAACATACGAACCACTGCCATTTTGCCCGGCATGGCATCCCACGGACATGGCGTCTCCACTCCCGACTGGCGTGACCCTTCTCTAGCTTGAGATCTGTGAGCTGTGCTGTTGTGCATTCTGGGGCTGGGGTTTTATGCTGGAGAGGGGGGAAAGCGCGGACGTCGAGGATAGCTGCGGGGGTCTGATTGGCCGAGGGCCTCGAGAACAATGGAAAGTGGGAGGAGAAGTCGGTTGAACAAAGGAACTGGGTGCAGAGCCGTTTGAAGGAGTAGGGATGGAAAAGACAGGCCTGTTTTGAGTTTCACTCAATTGAACTTTTGGAAATAGGCCTTTACTTTGTATTATTGGCTATGGATTCCGTATTTACATGATTGCAACGTGATTTGGCTCTTGTTAAAGCAAAAAGGGGGCAAAAAGGGGTTTTCGAAGTTTTTGCACAGTTTGACTTACGGAATTGCATGGAAACAGATCTTTGTAAGAATTCTTTTGGTTTTAATAGTAGTTCAAGCTATCAGTAGTGTTTTGGTTGGGTTCCAGTCGGGCTGAGAGGAGAACTAAAATAAACATATATACACTAAAATTTGTGTCCGGTAGAATGCCGATGTCTAATTACTTGGACTAATGGCAGCGTTTCTGGGGGTAAAAGATTATTATAAAAGGCTAAATAAATGAATAAATAGTCTAGCTTGATGTTATGCTAAAACGCATAAAGTTAAAGTGGAGGTTTAAACTCTAAAGTTAACGGACAATGTTTGATCTAAGTGGAAATTTTTCATAGTAGTTGCGATCGTTCAAACACAATAAAAAATATCACACATTAAAAATGGTTGTCAGTACATGGGCACATGGTTTAGTGCCTTTCTCCTAAAATACAACTAAGCTAGAGTTTGGGCTTTATGCCCGAAAAGAACAAGGATAAAATGAAAATACAAAAATACAGAGTTCAGTAATGGTGGCCATGTTGAAGGTGCGATGTGGTTTTGGGGTGATCTTCAAACGTGAATTACTGGTACTTCCTGGTGGAAAGTCCGGATTTGGGCTTCCCCAAGCATCTTGTATTTGGGCAAGCTATAGATGTTGAAAATTTGGAATGATTCTGTCCATTAACAAAAAAACGGCCAGATGTGCCTCGGCGAGGCATTTTGGATGCCTGAAGAAAAAAAATTTTCAATTTTTCCTGAAAAACAGGCGTTTTTCGGTGGCGCTCGTTTACATTATATGCTAAAATGCATGAAGTTAATTTAAGAGTATTAAATCAAAATACATGAATACAAATTACAACAATGGCGGCCATGATGCCGTAGCGCTGCTGGTGGTTTTGGTCGATCTTCAAATGTAGATTTGAGTCTTTCAGATGGAAAGTCCCTATTTGGGCTTTCCCAAGAGGCTTGTATTAGGGCAGGCTATTAAGGTTGAAAATTTGGACCGATTTGGTCCACAATTAAGAAAACGGCGAGATTTGCCTAGGCGAGGCATTTGGGTGCCTCAAGAAAAAAATTTCAAATTTTTGAAAAACTGGCGTTTTTCGGTGGCGCTCGTTTACAATGTATGTGAGGTTAAGTACCAGTGTAATGGACGCCCCTCCTAAAATACAACTATGCTAGTGTTTGTGGCTTTATGCCTGAAAAAATAGATTACAAAATGTACAATTTTAGCGATTTTGAAATGGGATCACCATAAAACGAGTTTCTTCTGGAAATGAAGAGTTCTGCCCTCAGGTTTTTGGCTCGGCGGTGTTGAGGTGTCCTCACCACGAATGTCTGATACAAGACCACTTTTACCCAGGATTGAAGATAAAGTTTTGTTTCATTAAACTGAAGAAAGTCTTTTTTTGTTCATTTTCGTTGGAGTTAGAGCTGGTTGACTGGTTGTACTTTTGGTCTAGGCCAGCGCTGTTTAGCGCTAAGAAAAAAGGTAAAAGGCGAGTCTTTGGCGGACTGCCTTTATATTGGTAAATGGGCCATTTCCGGTTTTAGTTTAGATGGTGTAAAAATTCATAGGAAGTAAAATGTGGAAATATTTTTCCGTAGGTTTGTAGAGTAAGATTGTTCTTTGATCTGGCCCAAACAAAATTAAAATCAGTTAAGAATTAACGAAGGTATTGATAAACGTCTTGTGGTTTCAATATAGGCTTAATGTAGCGACGGGCTAGGTGCTTGTAACGTCTCCGCACTCATGGTTGACATCCAGCTTGTAGATATGACTGAATAATTACTTTCTGACTATTATGGCGTATAACAGCACAGTTGGGCCTCAAACCCGGCGGGAGTGAAGATACTTTCCTATTTTAAAAATGAATAGGTCTAACCAGAAACTATCTACCTGATCTTTAAGGCTGCCACCACTGGTGGGTACGTTTAAAAGCTAAGCGGGTTTAGAATAAAATGGGCTACATGTTATTTAAACGCAAGCAATTAATCTACACTAGAAACCGTACTTGAAGTTTTAAAAACTCTTGGTTTTAATAAAAATCACAACAAATGAAAAAGGCACTTTACATTTTGGTTACTAGTTACAAAAGAGAGCTTTGAATTACATTTAGAAAATTCAAGAACAAACGCAACAACTGGCTTTTACATAAGTATACACAATTTCAACTAGAAAAAGTAGTTTTTGGGTCCAATCCGGAAAACCCTCTAATTTAAACTCGCATCCGCTAAAGTCTTAATTAGTCTTAGACATATATCTCTTTCGCAAAAGAACGCCCGAATCCTCAAGAGCCACTGTCTACCGTTTAAGTTAAAACGTGGTTTAAAATAAACAAAGGAACGTTGGTTTTTAGGAAGAGAACTGTAATTTCAAGGGTTCACTGCAGACTTGTTAAATTCAAACTTCTTTACTTCCTCCTTAGACATAACGCAATTTACAAAAATAAACATTTAACAATCCGCACATGAATCGAGAAATTGTCCAACAAGACAGTTCGTGCATAGAGTTCTGTCCTTGTTGCGTTCTTGTTGGGAAAGACCTCCCTTCGCGCCAAACCATCTTCAATATAAGGGCCAGTTCTCGCTACAAAATATGGAAACACTTTCCGTAAAAGGAACGGACGTGTCTCTCACGTGGAACAATAACCAAAAACCCTGCATTCCAAAGTTGGCCAATGTTTCTTTTCATCGTTCGCGTCGAACACCATAATTAGCTCTAATTATAGTCATTAGGTAATTACGGTCAAGTCAGCAAGCAAGAGATGGCAACTTTACACCTCCAACCCAACGCTGTGATTCGTCCACAACAAATCACGGTAAGTGCAGGCCACTAGTGATGCATATCACCTGGAACGCTGTACAGAAGGCAAAGAACAATCTCCACCCTCTGAGCACAAACACATCACCGCACTTTGGCTGCACTGCACAACACACCAACACTGCACAACCCATTCCGCACACTGCCACCTCTGCACACTGCTGCACACCGCTGCACTCTTCTGCACATTGCCACACACCACTGCACTCCACAACACCACTCCACATCCACAACACAGCAACAGGACCATCACAATACCAAACGGCCCCACTGACACACCAAATACGACACACCAATTTTACACTCTGCAGCACTCAGGAAACTCTCTCTTTAACTAGCAATCCATCCACTTATGCTTACAACACACCAGAAGAAAGCCTTCAAAAAAACTTTCTTTTCGCTCCATCTCTTCTCTTGCCACCCTAAACACACCATACCACAAAATACCACACACAACAATCCACCCCCCTGGATCCAACTCAAAAGTACTGTTCACCACTGGAGAAAACACATTTTTGCCATGGCAAACCCCCCTACACCTAGCATTAGGGCGTTTGTCCCCCTTTCCCCAGCAAAAAAGTAAACATGCAACACATTAAACACAAACACCTTCTTCCACTGGAAGCCTGCTTAATGCATCTGCATTGCCATTATCCACCCCCTTTTTGTGCTCAATGTCAAACGCTAAGTCCTGAAGAAATAGTGACCATCTAAGCAATCTCCCATTATTACCCCCTTGCGATTTAAGCCAGACCAACGGATTGTGATCCGTTTGCAATTTGAATCTTGTCATTGCCAAGTACGGTGCAAGCTTCTTGACTCCCCAAATAATCGCAAGACATTCTTTCTCGATGGTACTGTACCCCTCCTCACATTTATTGAGCTTCCTCGACAAATACAAAACCGGGTGCTCAAGCCCATCATCACCTACTTGAGAAAGCACCAAAGCCATCCCCCCTCTCCGAAGCATCAGTTTGCACAATATATTCCTTATTAGGGTTCGGAGCAGCCAACACCGGGGGAGAAGCAAGCACATGTTTTAGCCCATTAAAAGCTTTATCACAGTCACCATCCCACACCACTTTGTCTGGTGCCCCTTTCTTTAATCTATCGGTTAAAGGTAGTACTAACTTTGCATAGTTATTCACATAGTGTGAATAGTAACCCGTTAGGCCTAGCACCGATTTAATGTCTCTTTTAGTTTTAGGAACAGGTAAATTAGTTATTGCCCGCACCTTGACATCAGCTGGCCACCTACACCCCCCACCAACCCTGTGCCCCAAGAACTTAGCTTGATGCATGCCCAGCTGGCACTTCTTTGGGTTAATGGTTAATCCCGCAGCTTTGACCTTCTGCAAAAATGCCAATACATTGTCAAGATGCTCTGGCCAGTCCACCGCTATCACCGGCACATCATCCAGAAACGGTCTAGCAAAATCCCTTATTTCCTTGCACACCTCTGTCATTAGACGCTGAAAGTAAAACGTTGCATTCACAAGGCCCATATTCATTTTCAGGTATTCAAAGACCCCCAAATGGGTATTAATAGCCGTCAACCTGATGGCTCTAGGTGAGTTTGGTATTTGCCAAAACCCCCTGACCAAATCGAATACCGAAATAATGTTAGCAGCCGCCACCCATTCTACCATTTCCTCAACATTTGGAATTGGGTACCTTTGCAACTTCGTGCCTGCATTCAATTCTCTATAGTCAGCCACTGGCCTGGGTACCTTTCCTTCCTCCGTCACAATCAAAATAGGAGACGCATTGCTACTCTTTCCTTCACGGATAACCCCCAAAGCCAACATTCTGTTTATCTCCTCTTCAATAAGTTCCTTTTGCTTCGGGGAGTAACGATGCAACTGCTTTTGCACCGTGACTTCCCGATCCATTTCAATATCAAATTCGACCAAATCAGTGGTTCCTGGCTCATAAGAAAAGACCCCAGGAACCTGGTCAAACACCCTTATTAAGTCATTTATCTGGTCTTCAGACAGTGGGCCAACCGTTGCCTCTTCAATGACCTGTCTGCCTGTAAAAAAACCTGACCTTCCTCCTGTATCCCAAGTATGCGATTGCAACTCCAAACCTTTTACTCCGTCCTCTCCCTTTACAACCATGTCTTTCAGCCCCACCTCATTGATGGTAGTAACCTCGGCAAAAAAGGGCTTCATCAAGTTTGCATGATACAGCTTCACCTTGTCCCCTTTCTTACCCATCTTTAGCTTGTAATTGACTTTTCCCACCTTCTCCAACACTTCATATGGACCCTTCCAAAACGCCTCTAACTTGTTTTTTCTATCCATTTTTAAAACTAACACTTTACTTCCAGGCTCATACTGCCTTGTCCTTGCTTGCTTGTCATAAAAGACTTTATTTCTTTGTTGAGCTGCCATAGTTGCTGTTTTAGCTAACTCCTTTGCTTGTTCCCAATCATTCAAGCGCTCAACTACATAGTCAACCACTGAAGGACTAACTTGCACTTCCTTCCCCAGCCATTTCTCCCTTATGAGTGTGAGTGGCGTCCTCATATTCCGCCCATAAACTAACTCCGCCGGAGTGAAGTTTGTCGTCTCACAAGGAGTAGACCTAATTGCAAACATGGCTGGTGCTAAGGCATCATCCCATTCGTCCGGATATTCTAAAACTAAAGCCCTGATTATGTCCTTCATTGTCCTGTGCATTCTTTCCACAGCCTGAGACTGAGGATGATAAGGAGTACTATTTATAAGACTGATACCACACCTTTCCAAGAAACAAGTTGTCAGCTCAGAAACGAACGGTTTTCCAAGATCCGATTGGAGTTCGGCCGGGAACCCCACTCTTGAAAAAATCGCCAACAACTCATTTACTACCGTGTGTGAGTTAGCCTCCCCGACAGCCACTGCTTCCGGATATCTGGTCGCCATATCCAATACCGTTAAGACATACTTATTTCCTTTGGATGTCACTTTGAAAGGCCCGACAAAATCGATCACCACCTTAAGAAAAGGCTCTTCCACAACAGGAACCAAAATCATTTCCTCCCTCCCCTTTTTCAAGCCTTTTCCATTTTTCTGACAGATTTCACACCGCTTTATCCAATCCTTAACCTGTGCACACATTCCTGGCCAATAAAATACTTCACGCAGCCTGGCAATAGTCTTTTTCATGGCCATGTGCCCAAAATAGGCATTAGCATGTGCCATTCTTACCAGCTGCTCCGTAAGCATTTTTGGTACCACTACCTGGTCACACATTTTGGTGCCATTTACTGCCGACCATTTCCTACGTAAGACATCATCCTTCCAAAAAAAAGATGTCCCTTCAATGCCAGCTGCCACTCGACATCCCTCCAACCCAGGATCAAGCACCTGCCCTTGCTTTAAAACTTCAGCTTTAACAGCTAACAAGTCTTGAAATCCAGCTGTCAACAAACCTAAATTTTCTTTCCTTGCAACAGTTTTTGTCCTTCCCCTACCCTGTACAGAGTCAGCCACAACCTGGTGTTTATTGGCTAACACGCCTTGTGACTGATCATCTGTATCCTTTTGTGCAAGCCCATTATCTTCGACCTTGACACCACTTTCACAGCTTTCAGCCATTACCTCCTTTTTACTTGCAACATTTCTAACACTTTCCTCCATTTCTTCATCTTCCACTTTAAAAAGACTATCCAATACTTCACCATCAATAAACTGATCTACAGCTTGCTTTTCGTTACTTTTCTTTCTATTGATAGCTGTTTTCGACCTAGTTATCACATTCACCGTTTTGTTTACCTTTGTTTCAACTTTCTGTAGCCTTTCATAAGACTCTTGGCTAAGCAAAAGGTCGTACGCTTCTCCTTTGAAATATGGCGACACACCGCATTCCAGCATAATGTAACCATCATCTGTAGCAAATTCTACCTTTGCCACAGGAAACTCAGTCACGTTTTTACTTACGACTGACGACAAAACAACTCGTTTCCCAGTGAACGAACTAGGCTCTACTATTTTACTTGTAACCACATCCATAAATGCACCTGTATCTAGCAAATACCTACCAGGTTTTCCATTAATTGTACATTTCTTACATAACTGGCTTTCCACCGACTGTGTACCACTGTTACCTTTAAAAGAGCTAACCTCCTTTCCACCATGTACACTAGGCAATTGAGTACATACATTTCCCACTGATGCTTTGGTACCATTGTTGGGACAATCCCTTTTCAAATGCGAGCTCGAGCTACAAATGTAGCACTTACGTGGCTCGTCCGCCTTTAAAGGCGCTCTCTTACTAGACTGAGTAATGTCGTTAGCTTGCGGCCTTGCTTGCGCATTGTAAGCCGAAGCCGTAGTACTATTGCTTGTACCATTATTACCTGAACCATTTCTAGTACCACTATTGTTACCATTACCATTGTTACTGTTCCCATAGTTACTAGTACCATTCCCTTGGTTGCCTCCACCATTTTGCGAATTCCCACTCCCTCCATTGTTTCTGCTACCCTGACTACCTTGATAACCATTACCATTCCGATACCTGCCATAACCATTACCATTGTTACCTCCTCCACGGTAATTATTTCCGCCCTGTGGTCCGCCTTTTCCATTGTCAGAACCACTCCCCTGTCTTAGAACTGCTTCTTGGCGATTAGCGCAGTAATCGTCTGCAAGCGAAGCTAAGTTCAAAACAGACTCTTGTTTACCCTTATCAATAAGCCATACTCTTATCGGACTTGGTACCTTATTCAAAAAGTCCTCTATTAATACCTGCTGGAACAATTTTTGGAAAGAGTCCCCACAATCAAGTTCCTTAACCCATTCAGTACCCAGTGTTGTCAAAGTGTGAGCAAAATCTAAGTACGTTTGTTTATCAGTTTTTTTTGCTGACCTAAACTGGTTATGTAAACACTGCTCTGTAACATTAAATCTTACTTTAAGAGCTTTCACACACAGATCAAACTTTGCAAAGTCATCATCAGAAAGACGCATGAGTGTTTCCCGCGCTTTCCCTGTTAACAAAGATAACAATCTGAAAGGCCACTCTTCTTTATTAAAGCCCATCCTATCACAAATTCTAGTAAAACCAGACAAGAAAACTAATATGTTGTCTTCCTTCTCCCTGAAAGGTTGGCACAACTTCGACATGTCATAACGTTTTTCTTGTTGTACAGACTCTGTTTTTACCTTTAATTGTTCTTGCTTAAAGGACAACTCTCTTGCCTGCATTTCATCATTATGCTGCCTAGCATTTTCGCTAATACGCAGCTCATGCTCCTGTTTCTCCCTCGTTAATCTATCTTCTCGTTCCCACTTCTCCCGTTCTAGCTCTTCGTGACGATCCAATCTTTCTCTTTCTATAGCTAATTTTTCTCTTTCAATTTCGTCTAGCCTAGCCAATTTCTCCCTCTCAAATTCTTCCTCCCTTTCCTTTAATTCTTTTTCCCTTGCTAATTTTTCCCTTGCTAATTCGTCCTCCCTCTCTCTCAATTCTTTTTCCCTTGCTAATTTTCCCTTGCCAATTCGTCCTCCCTCTCTCTTAATTCTTTTTCCCCTGCTAATTTTTCCCTTGCTAATTCGTCCTCCCTCTCTCTTAATTCTTTTTCCCTTGCTAATTTTTCCCTTGCTAATTCGTCCTCCCTCTCTCTTAAAGCCTCCTCCCTTCTTAATTCTGCTTTTCTTACACTTATCCTTTCCCTCTCTAATTCAGCCTCTAAAATTCGCCTTTCCTTTTCATCTTGCTTTTCCTGCCTTTCCCTCTCTTTTTCTTCATTTATTACCCTTTTAGCCTCCTCTACAGTTTTAACTGCTTCTGCTAGATCATCAGCCAACAAAGTTTCTCCCTCCAACCCACCTTTAAACATAGCCAGAATTTCACTTTTTTTCTTAGGCGCATGCAACCCTAATTCCTCGCACACAGCTTTCAAATCAACCACAGTTTTATCACTAAGCAACTCCATTGTAAAATTACTTAATTACCTAAGCAACCAACAATCAAAAAAAAAAATAGCACCAACACGCACAACAGTTCCCGCAAGCTTTAAACAACACTTTTTTCCCAAACGCCCTAATACCAAGGTGTAAAAAAAGTTTGCCACAGCTCACCTGTTGCCGCGTTGTGGAGACGCTGCCAAGACGACTTCTACATCCAAACTGACGAACCCAGGCTTGCACTGACGATGACTTCAAACTCTATTTCGCTTCTTCCCTTACCGGAATTCGCCGAAATTTTCCTTCTCACACGACGAAGTGCAGCATTACCGCCCACTCTCGCTGATAGGAATATTCTCCGGTCTCGTCCAGTCGCAATCTTGTCTGCCAGCTCAGCTTTTCCGTCTCTTGACTCGTCTTTCTTGAACAGCAGGAAGCCCCTTTAATCTTCCTTCCACGCTGGTTGCCGCCAAAGTCGAATGTATTTACCTTACACTTGATGCAGACGCAATTTGCTTCACCACTGCCAATGTAGACAAAAAGGCAGCACCCTGACCGTTGAAACTCGAACAAATCGACATGAATTCCAGCTGCCTCCTCGACGTGAAAGTACGGCTACACCGCTGCCACCAATGTAATTTCAAGGGTTCACTGCAGACTTGTTAAATTCAAACTTCTTTACTTCTTCCTTAGACATAACGCAATTTACAAAAAATAAACATTTAACAATCCGCACATGAATCGAGAAATTGTCCAACAAGACAGTTCGTGCATAGAGTTCTGTCCTTGTTGCGTTCTTGTTGGGAAAGACCTCCCTTCGCGCCAAACCATCTTCAATATAAGGGCCAGTTCTCGCTACAAAATATGGAAACACTTTCCGTAAAAGGAACGGACGTGTCTCTCACGTGGAACAATAACCAAAAACCCTGCATTCCAAAGTTGGCCAATGTTTCTTTTCATCGTTCGCGTCGAACACCATAATTAGCTCTAATTATAGTCATTAGGTAATTACGGTCAAGTCAGCAAGCAAGAGATGGCAACTTTACAACCCTAGTAACTGGCGGTCTTAGTACCTTAGTACCCGTGTGATATAAACTATAACTGTCTTTTGCCGCCCTCTATTAGCAAAGAACATAACTACATTTACTGAATTTCCACAGAGTGCGATAACCAGGCTAATATAGGTGAAATGATGATTGCCACGAGTTTGGAAGAGAAAATCGTAGGATCAGTTTTCGATTCAGGGATTAATTATGAAGGTGATTACACTTATTCTGAGGTACCAGACGATGGTTTAAACCCTCAAGATAACCTCAATAACCTCAATAGCCCTTCTGTGGGATGGGTTTTAGAGGACAAGAAAGTGACATTTTGTACAATATGCATTTTGCACACTTAAAGGTCCATTCCGCCTGCATTATAACAGCCACGCGTAGATCACCACCCGCGCATATTACCGTCGCACCGTTTCCCGAGACTCGGCGTTTCTCGTAGCAAGGAACGCAGCTACAATCTCAGTTGGCCTTGGGCGTAGTTGACGAAGCAGCATGACTACAAAAATTGTCTCGTCGCAAACCGGAATAATTTTCGTACTTTAACATCGCACTTTTATAACTTTTATGGCTAGTGTTTTATAATTTTTCTTATTTTAATTTTTACCGCATTAGCCTTTTAGAATTTTGATCAATTGGTAATTATTAGCAAACGATGAAAAATTAGTATACATGCACACACAGAGACGAAACGTCATGGTTACTGTAAGCGTGCGAAGAATCATTTAATCGCAAGATGCAATAAATATAGTTCTTATATTAAACAGAAAATCTCCTAGACGCCACATTTGAAAACGAATTTTTTGTAAGGGACGGGGAGTAAATAGACCTTTGGGGCCGGCCGTAATTGATGTGGAGGATCGAAAAAAAAATGGCGGTGGGAGGAATGTACCTTTAAGTATAATTAAACCCATTTTTTTCCACTATTTTATCAAGCAAATACTTTCTTAATGTCTAAAAACAAGAAACACATTTAGAAGGCAGAAAAATTGTCATGTCTAGATAAAAGAATGTAATGTTCATGGTATCAGACCACTGTCGGCAGTTTGACCATCGTTGAAATTTGTTGACAGTTGTTAAAAAAATAAAGAACCACAGTAAGACAAATAACATATTTTTTTTATGTTCGTTCAGAACCAAAGTAATACATGTGGTGTAATTTCCTTTAAAAAAAAATAATAATTGCATCCCAAAATTGTCCTGATTGAGTGGTTATATTTTGACTTTTACATTGGTAGTAACGTCCTCATAATTCCAATTTTTTTTAGAACAAATAAATATATTGATTATAGGAGAGCTCAAAACTATGAATCGAAATGACCTCACTGGTGCTAAATATCTAAATGACTGGTTCTGAATATCTCAAAATGACCTCAGTGTCAATCACTGGTTCTGAATATCTAAATGATTGGTTCTGAATATCTCAAAATGACCTCAGTGTCAATCACTGGTGCTAAATATCTAAA
Source organism: Lithobius niger (assembly GCA_023313725.1). NCBI lineage: Eukaryota > Metazoa > Arthropoda > Chilopoda > Lithobiomorpha > Lithobiidae > Lithobius > Lithobius niger. The sequence continues at coordinate 48,515 of JAHWFP010024811.1, forward strand.
TGACAGGATCTGAATATCTCAAAATGACCTCAGTGTCAATCACTGGTGCTAAATATCTAAATGACTGGTTCTGAATATCTTAAAATGACCTCAGTGTCAATCACTGGTGCTAAATATCTAAATGACTGGTTCTGAATATCCCAAAATGACCTTTGTGTCAATCACTGGTTCTGAATACCTAAATTGTACGAATTCAATAGCTTAGCTGTGATAGTCAAAACTGCCTAGAGTTTCACCTTCACTTTCCTTTTCTTTGTCTTTCTTTAGTTTTTTCTTTAATCTTTATTTAAATTTTTAACCTGTGACTCTAGCTTTCATCAAACTACAGAATAAGCTGCACTAATTAAAGAACAGAATAAACCGTAGTTCAAATTCTGCCCGATGCTGAGAAGGTTTGATCGCTAGATTGTGATTGGGTTAGAGCTGTAAGGATCTTCACAGGCAATTTTTTTTTCTTTCTTTCTTTATTTCTTGCATTTTTTTCTTTCTGGACTTTCTCACGACGGTGCCGAAACAATGTCATTAGAGAGCGAGTTCCATGCAGGAATGACTCTTAGACCAAAAAATGCTCTCCTGCAATGCAGGTGATACCTGAGATTTACGTGCTTAAGGTGATTTCCCCGGGTTCGAGTCTCAGTGGTCATCGTGGCTGAGCGGTGAGCGAGCTCAGCCTGGTTGCTGGAGGTTTGCAGGCCTGGTCTAACTCCTCGGAAGGGGACCTTGGCAATGTCCCCGTCAGGACTGGCGGCGGCCAGGGTAGCGTGAGTGGCTACCATGTTCTGTTAGTGGCTATGGGAACTATTCTGGCCTATTCTGGACAATCTTTCAGCCCCTACGATGGGAGGTTTCCCGGTTCAAATCCCGGGGTTGGCTCCTCTCTTTACCAGATGTTTCTTCTCTCAAAAGTCTGGTAAAATGTTCAAAATTGAGACCGTTCAGCCACACGAGCATTAAATTGCTTCGACTGACTTAAGGCTCAAGGAAATTAATAATAAAAAAAAAATATTCGGTACTCGAGTCGAGTCTCATTTCTGATAATGCGTAGAGTCATTCTGTTCCACATTCATCGCCTTATTCTCTTTAATTTGAGACCTTGCATCCAGAGAAACCCAGTACGTAACAACAGATCAACTTTTAAATTATTCAACCCCCCTTTTTTTTTTCCCTTTGGTCTGCAGTATAGGTGCTTTTCAGCCAAATCCCTAATTTATCCTACTTTCGTTCTGGTAACTTAAGCTCTCCTAATTTGCTAAACAGCTCAGATGGCTAAGACTAGACTGACTACCAACTTAAACGAAGAAGACGTTTTGTAATCTGTGGGGGGGGGGGGGGCCCGAAACGGCTCCATAGCCCCGAGACCAAACGATTTTTGGCCGACCATCGCTACTAAAATGGTTGGGAACACGGGAATCCGCAATGTTCTTCTTGAAGAATAGAAGCGTTAATTCCACATTCTTGCCAATTTACATATCAAAGCGAGCCCTTGCCGGAGCCTGACCAAGGGGGTAATTGTATTGGCGTCGAAGATAAGAGGAAATTAAGATGTCAAACAGTCCCGTTTCTGCTCTGGTTGCTTCTATACTTGTTAAGAGCCAAGAAGCGATCGAATTAATTTCTGTATTAGTGCGTAATTGATTGCGTCGGCGCACATAAGACCAAGAAGGGGGGGGGGGCTTAAGCAAAACTTGATTTTAATGTCTGTGTTAGCGAAACACCCTTGTTCCATAGTTAATTAAGAAAGTCATTAATTACATTGACTGCGCCTCTCTGTATAAGACCACGTACGGTACAAGACAAGAGCTAACACCGCCCCGGCCCAATCTCACACTATCATTAATTTTATTTCATTATCTTGGTAGTGGGTGCAGAGAAAGTCGTTGGGCTTGTGTACCCCCGCCAATACGTTGCGTACACTTTCCTGGTGAAAAACATGATTATGTTGTTGGCTTTTCAGGCTACATGAGCTTGAAAAGTTGCGTTGTAAGGTCGTGTTTTCCCGAAGTTTAATAGCCTAATAGCGCGGCGGGGTTTGAATATTCGGCCGTTAAGCCGAGTCGTAAACGAGGATTTAGTTATTGTGCAAGTTTTCGAATTGTTGTTTTGGATGGATTTTTTAAGTCCTGGGCATAATAATTATTTACAAATTGAAATTGTTACGGACTCTCTTAAAATAATTGAGAATTTCACATATTTTAATGAAATCTGATCCTCTGCAATTGGGACAGGCATTGAGGTTACTCTAATTCATTTTAACTTAGCCAACGAGAAAGGACACTAGTACCAAATTTACAACGAAATTGTAACCGCCCATACTTTTGCAATAATTTTTTCATAGTTACGTCACTTATAATAATTAGTGGATTTGAAAAACTTTCTCACTAATTTATACTTGAGTGTATTCATTTTAAAGTGTCATTTTAAAGTGTCAGCGTTAATTGCCGTAAATTAAATATTTGTCTTTGTAACTTTATGTTTAGTATTTAATATAAAATTCATTCATTAGCTATAGTTAACGACACTTGTCCTTTGTGTCGTTAAATAGTTGTTTAATGACACTTCCCCTTTGTGTCATTAAATAGCTCTTTAATGACTCTTGCCCTTTGTGTCATTAAATCATTTATTTTTTGGGTTATTTTATGAGTTATAAACAAGATAAAATTTCATGTATCCATAACAGCTATATAAAATACAACGAATATTAAATTTGTTTATAAATTTATATTAGTCAATGCTTATAATCTGGTAAATCCCTACTACGTCAATATATTCCGATTTCCATGAGAGTTGGCCATTAGGTCAGTCTGGTTGGGACATGTGTTTGCGGTAGTATTTAGTGTCAAACTGGACAATGTTTGTTTATTAGTACCACACTTTCACTTTCTTCTGCAAAGGAGCCTTTGCAGAGAGCAATTTCTAAAACTACTTCTTTACCTCGATGTAAGAGACACAATTGAGAGGTATTTCATATCAAACACGTAAGACTGGACGATGTTTGTTTATGACTGTATACTTCCCCTGAAAAGTAGCCTTCGCAGCGAGCAATTTCTAAAACTACCTCTTCACATCGATGTAAGAGACACAACGGATTGGTATTCCGTATCTTACACGTAAAAGTGGTTGATGTCTGCTTATTACCATGCTTTCCCTGCAAAGTAGCCTTCGCAAAGAGCAGTTTCTAAAACTACCCCTTTACATCGATGTAACAGAAACAATGGATTGGTACACCATATCAAACACGTAAGACTGGTTGATGTTTGTTTATTGCCATACTTCCCCTGCAAACTAGCCTTCGTAGAGAGCAGTTTCTAAAACTGTCTCGTTATATTGATGTAAAACACCAATTCCCTTTGGTTCTCAGACCGTACGGTATTGGATGACGCCTGGCGTGTCTTTCCCTTACTAATACCGGAAAACCACAAAGCTGACCGGCCTGAAGTGGAGCGAGGAACGTGGTTCCTATTTCAGTTGGCCTTGACACTAATAGATGGCCAGACATCATTAACGGTTTAATTATATAGGTGCCAATGATGATTCAGAATGTAGTTTCTTGTGTATTGTGTGGAGGAAATTGGGGTTTTACTGTATAGCCTGGAAAGTCAACATACCAAAATGAGCTACAAAAAAACAGCATAATGAGCGCCATCAGCAATCCTCTTACTCCCACCCCCAATATCCTTTACCCACATCCTTTCTCCCGAAAGCCCTCCTTTCTCTGGACAAAATCACCAGCGAACGAAACACTTGACGAGATTATCCCCCATTTCAAAGAAATATCCCCCACCGTAGCTATTACCTGGCCTGCTATGGCCCCATCTCGAAGGGTGATTGCTGCCCTATCGTTCTCTGGAGGCTGGGGGATGGTAGGCAATCTAAGAAAATGGTGACCATCTCATCTCTGCAGGGGTTTTTGTAATATATCCATCCCCTCTTTTTTTCCCTTACCTTTTAACCCCCACCCACGAAAGGTATTGGATCTGTTTCTGCTGTGGGCATGTTCCATTTATTTTGGTGGGTGGGGAGTCTGATCTTGCTGTTTGATTTGACTCTGATAGGCAGAAAGTAAATAGGGATGTTGGTTATTTCTGAACAATTCTTGACATAGACCTTTGCTATTCAGGCTGTGTATACTTGTTTTGTGTTGGTGCAACATCACGAAAGACGGATTTACACGATGGGAAATTTTCTGCCGCCGATGTTGTACATATATTGATCAACCATGCAGGGCAGGTTGAAAAATGTAAGTAAAATGCTGTTTAGTAAATCCATTGACCCGGACTGGTTATTTTCTAATTTTTCCATGGCGAGATCTGTAAAAATTTGAAAAAAATGTAATTAATTTTGATCGCCCTATTATCAAAATTCAGCTGAAAAAGACTGCCACATTGTTCTTTAAATCCATCTTTAAGGTTTTATTTTATAGCTTCACAGTTAACCAATCTTCTATTTTGCTTCCTTTGTGAATTCAGGTTTTACGGCAGTTTTTGAGACTATTTAGGTAAGTTCAGTTTCAAAATAATTTCAAGCTAAATTTGTGCACCTACAATCAGAAATCATTCACTTGAATTTTCGTTTTTGGCAGATGCTCCTTTTTCTTGGTTTGTAACAGTTGCAACTCATTGCCACTCAGTGTTCGTTATATACAACATGCGTAGTGTCGGCTGCTTGGTTGTTTTAAGTTAATCAATAATCAGCATTATCATTTGCTGAACTGGTGGTTGCTATCAGCTAAGATGCTAAGCTATCCAGCACAGTGCCGTTCAACCAAGGGACAATTTATGAAAAGTTCTTGAGATTTCTTCTCTCTGCAAGTTGAAGTTTATGAACAACATCTTGGACTTAAAAATCGGATTCTTTCAACCATTTTTGTTACACAAGCTATTTAACGTTAGCCAGTTGGATTAAACAGTTGGATCACCTGCCCGACCTCCCAACGCCAATTGTTTTAGTGACCCGTCATCAGGAAATATTGAGGAACTTTCCCTGTGGAGACGTGTAGGTTATTTGATTTGATTTGATTTGATTTTATTGAGTACTATGCGGCCTGTAAGCCATACACTCATGATAAAACTACCCTACCCTAACTTAAACCTAAACCATAATCGGACATTGTAAATCTCTTAAGTCGTATAGGTTATTACCCGTAGATTAATAATGTCGACGACCCGCAAGGGCCGAGCCATTGTTGAGCTCAGTAAGAGGAAAACGGGTAATAGGCTATTTATGACCCAGTCTCGTGACAATTGAAAAGCCCATTCACTGTCATTGTTGTTGCAACATCGTCTTTGTTCGCTGAAGGGAAAAATCGGCATTATAGGATTCGTTTTTTGTGCAAACATTGTTGCACGCACAGTCGCATTGTCAAGATTTCTGAGCAAAAGAACGCCAGCACGAGTCGTTCTTTGTTGTGCGCGTGCTGGCCCTTTGTCGATCTCAGTACTCCAGGCCTGGGATGTAAATCCCAGTACTCCAGGACTAGGATGAAGGCATCAAGCTTGTTGCATTGTTACAAGCATTGTTGTATAGTACTGAGATCGTCTAAACTGGGTGATAATAGAAGATAAAAGCGACAAGCACAGGAAGTGGACGGCAGAGGAACGTCACATAAAAAAAATGACATGAGATTGATTTGCAGCAGAAGAGACGGAACATTGACTGGTTCATCCCTTTTCTAGCGATCATGGAAAAAATACATTGGCAGTACATACGTACATAAATTATCCTCGTTATAGTTAACTTCCTACATTCTTAGGAAGGAGCCTGTGAAAGAAAAAATTCTCCTAGAATTAGCGGTTCGTCTAGTTTAGTGGTCGACCGAAACCAATTTGTTCACTTTCGGCCCAAACCGAAACCACTACCGAAACTGGAACCAAAACCAAACCGGAATAATATCAATTTTAAAAATTAGACAAAAAAACAGGAAAACAATCTGGAATGCGTGGTTTTTTCGTAGTCAGAGTCTGGACCGGGAGGCAGAAACCAGTTTTGCCATTTTCCACCCCTATGCTGAGAAAATCCCCGTAAGGTCTCCCACCGGCCCCTTCCTCCCCTTTACCCCCCCCCCCCCCCCAAAAAAAAATTAAAAATTAAAAAAAAAAAAAAATTCTCAATCTTGTGACAAGACTTCAGGACTTTCATTTGTATTTTTTTTTTTGGCCACTACACTTTTTATTTTTTTAATTTTAAAACTGCCTTATTTTATTCTAGTCAGTCTAGAGCACGGACTCCAATACAAATAAGCCATTTAAATATGTTTTAATTTGGATTTTAAAAAAAATTGTATTTATTATTGATTGGCATGGCCATGGCAAATGCAAGCAGAATCTGTGATGTGACCCCTGGATATCGGCGCCACTAGGCTACAGTCTAGTTAGTCTATACGAAAATCGGCAACTGCTGAGATGCAGAAGTAGTTGCGGCTTCACCGAAACTGAAGCATAGGATTCAGGCAAAACCGAAACCGTAACCGAAACCAATTCGTCGGTTTCGGCCGAAACCGAAACTGAGCTATTAACTTCATGGCCAAAACCAGAACCGAAACCGAAAATTTGTCGGTTTAGGTGCTGAAACCAAAACCGAAACCGAAATTCAGTCGACCTCTAGTCCAGTTACCCCAATTCCAAAGAGCTCTCGACCATCAAAACCATCAACCCCTCTCTTGCACTCACAGAAAAAGTACATTAGTAGCACATAAGTACATGAATTATCCTTGTTATAGTCAACTTCTCTACACTCTTAGGAAAGAGCCTTTGCATCAAAGAACAGATTCTCCTAGAATTAGCGGTTCGTCATCTTACCCCAATCCCAAAGAGCTCTCGACCACCAAGATAATCATCCCCTCTCTAGAGGTTACAGAAAAAAAAAGGATGTTAATAGTACATAAGTTATCCTTGTTATAGAGCAGTGACATTTGCCGCCATATTGGCACCAGATTGGCACCAGTATGGGTGTTGGAGGGCATAACTACAAGGTGCACTACATAAAAATGGAGGGAAAAACAACGGAAGAGCGGATTTCTTAGGCTTAAAATAACGTTGTTTTCTCCAACAACAAAAATCGCGCGTTTTAGGTCTAAGAAATCACTCTTCCCAGCATCGGCTTCAGTATGACGCCCTTCTGTTTCTCTCTGCAGTGCCCCTTGCAGCTAACCCATTAAGGCTCCAGCATAGAGTTATATACAATAATACTACATCGTGTCACTGCTCTATAGTCAACTTCCCTACATTCTTAGGCAAGAGCCTTTGCATGAAAGAACAGTTTCTCCTATCATCGGTTCGTCCAGTTGTCCTAATTCTAAAGATCTCTCGACCACCAAGACCATCAACGCTTGGGCAACTTCCAACTCAAGTTTCATGTTACATGCATTAATACTACTGGCTTGCTCGATTCGTGCCACCCTCTCAAGTCTATGCGAACCGAGTCTCAGTACTGACGTGGTCCCAAGAACCTATTACGAGGTGGTTGCTGTAGCCAGGTTTAATCAACAACAACTGGTGTTGAATACCAGTTTTATCAAAATATGCTCCTTCGCGGATTAGGCTTAGGGCCAGTTTTTCTCTGCTCAGCTTTCTGCCTTGGCGAATCAAAGTTCACATTTCCCGGACACAATAGGCCAGTGACATGACGTAGTATTATTGTATATAACTCTATGGTGGAGCCGGTAACTGGGTTAGCTGCAAGGGGCACTGGAAGGCGAAAAGAAGGTCGTCTTACTGAAGCCAATGCTATTAGACTGGATTTCTTAAGCCTATAACGCGCGATTTTTTGTTGTTGGAGAAAACAACGTTTTTAAGCCTAAGAAATCCGCTCTCAAAGCACTGTCTTGACTAGAAGTGCCGTTGTGTACCCTTACATTTTAATCTAGTGCACCTTGTAGCTTTGCCCTCCAGATGCTATCTCGTAGACAATATGACGTCACTTGACGCTGCCCTATAAGCTGTAACCACTAACACCACATCCATCAGTATTGTTAGCGGTGTTTCCAACCTGCAGTACATGTGGCATTCCTCATTCGATCCCGTTGTTGTCGTAGACATTCCACTATTGAAATGCAGCCGCTTTACATGCGCGACGGCATGTCTCTTTCCGCCATCGTCCCAAAGTTCCTTCAGTGCGGAAATGTACTTTAAAAATTTGTTTTATCCCTGCCCCAGTATCACGAAGATATAGGATGCAATCAAGTAATTGTACCATCCCATTCAGTGAACGAACGTCATAGGCAAATTACGACTATACGTGATATAGTGTTGATTTCCTAAAATGTACTAAAGTGTGCGCAGCCTATCTTGAGTTCGCCGCAGAACGAACACAGATAATCGATTGTACGTTTTTGGCAGCAGAGTGCCTTGTTGATATCCAAGATGGTTACAAAAACAATGGCGGCCGTCGATTAAAGCCGCCCCCTCCAGGAAGACGTAGCCGCTCATAAAATACTTCCAGGACTCAATAATCGCCGCGCACAGAATAGTCTGAATTGCACCATTCTCCCCACTTTCATTCAGTGCGGACATTTTTTAAGTTTTAAATTTATTTTTTACCCCTGGTAGCTAGGGGTATAGCCTAGTAGCATGAAGTTAGGGTGTCACCAAGTAACTTTTTAAGTGAAAATTTGGTACTTCCTCGTGCACCTGGGAGCAAGCTGTAGTAAACGTTAACAATATCACTGCCACCAGATGACACAATGGTATTTTCGTTCACTTTTCAATCGGTGATAGTGCCACTTTAAATTCTTAGGATAACATGCAACCATAAAAACAAAAGGATTTCGTTGACGACTCATCAGCGTCGTTTAAATTGGTCTCGTCGCGTGGTAGTATGGATGAATGGGCCTACTGTCGAACCCAGTTTTCCGTTAAATGCTACTTACGAAATTTAAACGATAGGTGAAAATTAGGCCTAAAAGCTGACAATAATTACCTCTAAAATCTAAAAGCCTAAAAGCTAACACATTTTTAACCGGCAATTATTGTGATGGTTACTGGTTTTGGATTACATAGTAGATATCGCTGTTGCAATGCGTGATAGAGGTGCGTAGCGTGCCACAACACAGTCGGAAGTGGTGTATGATACAGAAGACCGGCTGCGACCAGGTAGTTGCTGCAGCCGCTTATCTAGCTTACGGAGACATTTCCACAGAATAGTCTATGTCATTAGTTCTTTCATAAATCCAGTTCATTAGTTTTCAAATGATTATATTGCGACCTATTCATGAATGAGGCATACTTACTTGGTTCCAACAAGGTGCACTCCCTGACATTCAGAGTTTGCAGATTGAGGAATGTCCTTCGATACCGAAATGTGTCACTCTTACACTTCCTTTTGTCCATGACATAGACTGACAGAATATGTGAAGGCAAACCAAGCAGTGCTACATAAAAATTCAAACAACGTTTCCCAGGTTAGCAATAAAATATGGCAAAAGCCACTAAATCATCCTACGTTTAAAAGCATAAAACAGTCATCAAACGGATAAAAACCATCAATTTCTCCCCTCAAAAGAGGAAAAATGGCAGCCGAAAAGCAACGACCCACCTTCAATGGGCCTTGCGACTTGGTTTCCCAACGGAGCAGGTTGGTCGTTGCTTTACGGCCGCCATTTCTGCCTCTTTTGAGGGGATAAATTGGTGGTTTTTAACCGTTTTATAACTGTTTTATGCTTTTAAACGTAGGATGACTTAGTGGCTTTTGCCGTGCTTTAATTTTATTGCTAACCTGATGACGAGAATTGAAAATTTTCGAAACGTTGTTTGTATTTTTATGTAGCCATTCTTGGTTTGCCTTCACATAATCTGTTACCATGATTTTTACTCCATTGATCAAAGGGTTTAACGAGCGTTAACCACTCCTGGTCATCTGCCCGAAGCCCTAAGGCCCTATGTCTGCAACAGCCAGATTCCATTGATCAATAGAGTTACAGAAAAGTGGAGCATAAGGCGTTCGAAAGTTCTCTCATCTTCTCACTCGTTTTGAAGCTCTCAGTCCTCTGACAACAACACAGCACGAGGGTGTTGCAACAATGAACGAGGGCGAGGAGTGCTGGGGTTCACGGCGGAGGGCTGGGATCCTGGATCCCAGCCCCCGTTTGTGTTAAATGAAACGTGGAAGAAAACAAACAAATGCAAGAAATTTACTGAAACAAATTTAAAAAAAAAAACAAGACTAAAAAAACAACGTTCAACAATTTACGTTACTCGCAACATTGCAATTGCTGCTTTGCAAACGTTGGTTTCCGTTAAATGACAAAAAAAAAAAAGGAATAAAGCAACCGAACATGATCAATTAAATGACACAATTTTTGAAAACAACACCACCTCAAACGTTCAAAAAAATCGTTCAAGAATTCATGTTAATGACAACATTGCAACCGCTTTCAAAATTAAACGTTGCTCTTTTCGTTGCGTGTAGAATTGCGTCTTAACGAATATTCTACACAAACTTGTTCTTAAAGGGTTAAAGGGTTTAACGAGCGTTAACCACTCCTGGTCATCTGCCCGAAGCCCTAAGGCCCTATGTCAGTAACAGCTAGATTCCCAACAACTGCAACAGCTTGTTCTTCTGGCTAAACGCAACGATGTATTCCACTTGCGCTCGCATGCGCTCAACAATGTACGTCGGACTGATAGCTTAAAAACGGGTGAGAAAAAGGATATCACCTGCTTTCCTCATGCTGGAATCCAACAATGGCTCGGGCGCTGCGCGGCCTCGACATTGTTAGATCCCAGCACTCGGAAAGCGGGCGATATCCTATACAATAATTAATATTAGGGAACTGGACGAACGCTTATATTTGGGTAGTATCTGCAAGGCTCACCTCCTGGCAGTCCGAATCATCTTGATATTCATTAATTTGTATTTTACAAAGCCGCCGTATAATGTGGCCGAAAGATTTATCATGAACCAATTTACCAAGTTTTATAGGCGATTGTTTAAGTCTATAGTGCAGTAAACCTGTAGGTGAGGTGTATCGGCAAGGTGCACCTCCTGACATGTGCAGTCGATCGTTGGAGGAGTTCAGCCGATCACGTAAATAAATTTTCTTGTTTTGTCTTACAGACCCAGGATTTCCACTAAATAGGTTTCGCAAACATGATACGTCGTCTTTTCTTCCATTTCCCCACTGTTACAGTTGGTTCGGCGAGCCAATGGGGGGGGGGGGGGAGACGCTCCTGCCTGCCACGAAAGCAAGCGTACAGGTAGTTATCGGTTACCAAGACAACCCGAAGCCAAGGCAATTCATTCTTATCAGGAACGCGCCATATGAACCGTTGGTGGGATTTCAACGAGTGGCTGAAAGACATCGAGGCGAGATTTATTCGTCATTCCGAAGGGTCCAGACAGTCCCCGTAATGGTCTGCTTTGCATACATACAACAACGCTCCGACGTACCACCAGGCATCGTCGCAAGTGGAGGCACAACAACACCCTCTTGGATTCGCAACACTGTCGAAAGTGTTGCTGCTACAAACCCTGCTCGCTAAAATTTTTTAGCATCTTTTTTTATTTACTGCTTTTATTTCGTGGAAAATAGTGATGCAACGGCGTTGATATTTGGGGAGCCCTAGAGGTAACCAAGGGTAGCAAAATGAGCGGCTGCAGCTACTACCTAGTGGCAACCGGTCTTCTGCACACTTCCGCCACTTTCGTAAATGTTGAGCTGCACACCTCTATCACGCACTGAAAAAAGCGCTCTCTATTATATATTCTGAAAGTAGTAGCCATCACAATTCCCGGTTAAAAATGTGTTAGCTTTTAGGCGTTTTAGATTTTAGGCGTAATTGTCAGCTTTTACGCCTAATTTTTACCGGCTGTTTAAACTTCGTAAGTAACAGTTAACGGAAAATTGGGTTCGAGAGTAGGCATATTCATTTACGCAACGTGGTACGAGGATTTGACGTTGCCTTGGCAACATGATTTAAGGTCAAAATTTCAGATTTTAGGCCTATTTTTTTTTACCTGCTGTTTTAACTGCGTAAGTAGCAGCTAACGGAGAATTTGGTTCGAGAGTAGACTTGCCACACGATATCGAGACTATTTTAAATGAAGTTAATGTGTGTCGTTAACGAAATCCTTTTGTTTTTTTACGGCTGCGTGTTTACGGTGGTGCGTTATTATTTCGTTGCGTTACGTCAGGATAGCCTATTAGCTATAAGAAAGCTACATAAAAAAAATATTTGCCGCATTTTTTAACGTAATCTTTGGTCGCTGGATGTAATGGTGGAAACCGTTTGTCTCTATCTGGTACCGTTCTGAAGGTGAAGAAGGTGACGGAAAGACAAACAACGCTCCGTTGCAGTTGTCTCCTCAGCTATTTTGGCTGTACTGAAGACTATAACACGGGTTTTAAATTAAGGGTCGTGTCTTTCACCTAGTGTTAAGTTTCAGTTTTTGTTTGGCTTCGTCTCAATATGAACTGAAGTGATAAAGCTTTAGTCACCAACTGATGGAAAGGCAATTTCAAACGCATTGGTCAGAAATTGTTCTCTTACGCGTACACAACGTCTAATTCGATTGCGTGATTCGTCATCGAAACTAATGGCGTATGTATAGTTTTGTACTGAGTGGGCAGGCAACACTACCAATTTTGACGAATGGTGTTGAGCGAGAAACCAACAAGAGGTAGAGGTCTGGGGGAGCGCTGTGAGCGCTTTTATAAAAACGTCAGTTTTGCTGACTGCAATATACATACGTATAAAAAAATTAGTAATGTTAATCTTTCACATTTTTTTGTAACTAAATACTTATTTTTTAAGCACTCCTGATGCTTTGCTAGAAATCTTGATAATTTTAAACAAACTATAGAGTTCGTAATTGTCTTACTATTTATGTTTCCTGATTTTCGTGATGTCAGTATATACGTCTGATCGTGATAAAATTTAAAGAAGCGTTTCACTCCAGCAAAAAAACATTTGTCTGTTAGTGTCCTTTACTTTTTGAACAGTTGTAAACACAAAAAGAACGAAGTTAAGCTAAATTGAATTGATCTACGAATTACTGAACTATTTCGTATTTCTCCGTTTGTCACCTTGTTATTTTAGGGATTTAAGGAAAAAACAGTACAAATATATATATATAAATTATCTACGATGAAATGGGTCCTCGATCTCGAAATGTAGCCATCTAGTGGCAAATAATTATACCAAAATGCAATAATAATTGTTCAAGTTCTATCCTAAATTTTAATGAAATTCTGTGGACAAAGGTTCACTAGTTGTTTTTCTGTTTTTGAGCAAATAAAAAAAGCAAAAAATATGAATGCAAAAAGTGACAGGGCCAATTTGCCGAATAAGCCTTCAAAATGCTTCAGAGGGGCGAATCGCCCCTCTTACACCCCCCCCCCCTCTACTTACGCCACTAATCGAAACATCATTTGAATAACTGTACATTGAGAACTATATCGACTACCTTAAGGGTGTGTTTACACATCGAATCGCCTTTGCATTCTCGTAGCCAGAAGTTAGAAATCATCTGAAATCCCAACATGGCGGCAGTTTTAACTCTGCCGGCTTGGAACGAAAGCAGTCAATAATGCGAGTTCGGAAGCAGCTTGATAAATTGTTTCGTCAGGAGGAATTCTTTATCGTAATGTCACAGATTATAAGACTGCTAGCAGTTAATCATGCTATGTCGGCTTCTTTGCATTGTTACCATGACAACACCTTTGCCATCGCGATTTAAGTCTAGTTGAGAGAGGGCAAAGACTAGTCGTTATGTAAATGCGCCCTAACAGCTCCGCGCTTCGTGTGAGGTACGGACTTTTTATCACGATTGGCCTTGTTTTTGAGTGAAGCGTTTTTGTCCCGTTGAGACCTCCCAGTAAATGTTGTAGGTCAAGTCTTAAAGCGAGGTGGCCATATTGCATTAGCTGTATGTTTCAAAATATTGCTGATAAAATACACAACTCACTGTTCGGGGAACGTTCAAGTATTACGTCATCAAGTAAGGGGAGGGAGATTTGCTCCATGATGGCGAATGTTGACGTGGGGGAGGGGGGAGGGGTTTGCCAGGATGTAAGCATAGGAAACAAAAAAAAACGCTCACTGTTCGGGGAACGTTCAAGTATTACGTCATCAAGTAAGGGGAGGGGGGAGGTTCGCTCCATGATGGCGAATGTTGACGAGGGGGAGGGGGGGAGGGGTTTGCCAGGAAGTAAGCATTGGAACCAAAAAAAAACGGTCGTCAATTTTCCTCAAGATATACACAAAAAAACCCTCTCTTCCTCCTCCATCCCTTGTTTGGGCGGGGCGGGGGGAGGGGGGGGGGTAAAGAATGACGTAATAATGGATGGGAGTTAGGCAGCTGATGACGCTTGATGAAGAAGGGTAGGGTGTAGTACGTCGCCAATTTCTTCACTTAGCACCTTATTTCTTGTGATTGTGTCTGTTGTTAGATTATTTCTGACGCGTATTTACATTGTTCGTATAAACGTTTTCCTCTCATTTTGACTACACTGTTTTAGTTTTGTTTTTATTGTATTTTAGTTATTTTATTTTATAATAGTACCTGAAGCACTGACATACGCTGTGAGCATTTCGAGTCAGAGTTGGCGTTGCACCACGATGTGTTACGACTTACAAGCGCTCGTACACTATAGAGCAGCGTCATGTGACGTCATATTGGATAAGAGACAACATTTGGAGGTAATAGCTACAAGGTGCACTAGATTAAAATGTAACGGAAAAAAACGGCACTTCTAGTCAAGACAGTGCTTTGAGAGAGGATTTCTTAGGCTTAAAGGAACGTTGTTTTCTCCAACAACAAAAATCGCGCGTTATAGGCTTAAGAAATCCAGTCTAACAGCATTGGCTTCAATAAGACGATCTTCCTTTCTCCCTCCAGTGCTCCTTGCAGCTAACCCAGTTACTGGCTCCACCATAGAGTTATACACAATAATACTACGTCGTGTCACTGCCCTATTGGTGAAGTTAATGTTCATGGCGAACATTTTCTACAGATGGAACATGTGCAACATGTGTAAGTGCATTTCAACAGATCGAACATTTGTAACTGCATTGTAGGGTTATTGTGCTACTATTTTGATCAGCGCTGTACTGAAAAATGGAGTAATAAAACATAACATAAACCGCGTTGGCGGTGGCAATGGTTTAATTTTTACGACGATGATTGAATCTGAAACAAAACCCACAAGAGTGAAAGAACCCGCCAAGTTTCAGCCAGTCAAAGTAGTGGTATCAGAACAAAAAAGGCTACCACCAAGTTGCTACATTAGTTGCCAAGCTAATCCCACCAAATATTAGATCAAAGGTTAAATGAAAAACCTGACTATTGTCACAAGTTTTTCGTTTAACGTCTGAGGTAATAGTCAGTGGGAATAGGTTGGCAACTAATGTAGCAACTTGGTGGCAGCCGTTTTTGTTCTGATATCACTACTTTAATTCGCTTAAATTTGGCGGACCAGACATTAAAACGATATTGTAGGATCATGACGGTTAACCTTACACGAAAAGCTTGTTGATGTTTACTTATTGCTTTGACTGCTGTTCAGTTAAACCTTGCCTAAACCATTCAACGAGTTCATATTTGTTTTATGATACAAGTATTGCCTATTTGTCTGTTATGTTATTAAAATCCGAAAATTACAATTTCAATGAAGTTTCAAATTCATTGGATCAATTGTTGGTTTGAAATGACGCCATCTTGCGTAAACGTGCAACCGCCAACCAGTGACCTCCATTCGAGAAATGCGGACAGGACAAAACACGGCACTGAGCGCTCGGGAGGCTTTATTCGACGACAGAGAAAACTCTTAAGTAACAAAAACTCCGTAGTAATTTCCATCTAACTGAAAAGGTTGGAATTAGAAGAAAACACTTTGGAGAACGCTATAGCACGCAACATTAGCCCACCCACAAACAAACATTAGACGTCTGGGCCTCGCGGATTTATAATCGTCATTAAATGACCCCTACCCCTACTCTTGCACTCGTTAACCCCTTTCCAAGCGAAGCCAGATGAAAGGGTAGGGTTAATGGACCGTAGGGTAAGCACCCATCTGAATCTGAAAACGAAAACCCAAGTTCCACTCTTCTCCTTTCAGCACAGCAACCCGAAACTCGAGGTCATGTAACAAGAATGTGACATTTACATGCTGATGTTCCAAATTATACGGCACATTTTTTTTTTGACATTGTGTAGAATTGCAATCGTTAGTCAGAAAAAACAGTCCTGGCTTCTCCGGGCAAGCAACAGATAACAAAATTCAGCATTTACTAGAAAACACCATGTCACACAAAATATAACGCGAAGCATGTGATGATGTTTCGTCCCCTCAACGTGAACGTCATCAGGCACTAAATAAAAACAACGAAGTGTCTTACGTAGGCCTAATTAAAATTCCCTGCCTTCCCCCACTCCATTTGGAGTGTTCCAGGTTTTGCCTCCATAATGGAGGCATCCTGTAATTGTACTTACTGGCCGCTAGGGCCCCTTCTTGTATGTTGTTCTCTGGTCCACCTTAGAGGTGTCTCCACCTTATAGTGTACTATTAAGCTATAAAGGTTAGTGTCGGCCGGAAACGGTCGCTCACACTTCCGTTGCTCAACACTGAAATTCTTGATTGAACCCACACGCACGGGGAGGGGAATCACACCCCCGCAACGTGGTGTTAGCTGGAAGTATTAGCTAGTTAGGGCAACACAGCACCATTCAACCTAGTACAAATTTAAAATTTGCATGTTCAAACGTTACGCAGTGAAAAATTCCCACAATTTTCAGACACACGTAATGTAGAAAATATTTGTAATAAAAAAATGATTCCCCAGCCCCCCCCCCCCCCCCGCACACCCCCATCCTTAGAAACTTTTTTTTTTGGTCGTTAAAAATACTTTTTTTTCAGTTTTATGAGTGTCTTAGCAGGTGAGAGGTTAGGTTTCCTACTGGCAGTTTCAAATATGCCTTCGGCCTATTTTATTTGTCATTATTATTTTAATTTTTCTGCTTTGAATTTTTACGATTTTATAGATTTTAAAGTGTTTTACTTTTGAGTTCGGCTTCCTAGCCGTATTTTTTATTGCTTGAAACGTCAAAAATTGTTTATTTTATGTCCACTGTACGGCCTTCCTTTTTCAATCGTTACATTCCGTGTGACATAGTCTTTTTTTTTTACATAAACACTGCCCATTTTACTGTGCATGAGAAATACCTGAGTTTGTATTTCTAGAGGTTGTGGTAATCCAACGCGGGTAATCCTACAATCAAATTTTCCCTTTACGGTCTAGTAGGTTGTGGCTGATGTTTAAGTTGCTGTTTGAAGACTTCATTTCTGTGTCTTTTTTTTTTTTAAGTTCATCATATTTACGTTTGTTCGTTGCTTATAACACATCCCAGGGATTGGTAAGTTTGCATAAGTGTTGGCTCCTGAGATTTCTTTCAAACATCTACAGGTATAGGTGGAGCCTTCGTACTGTGTTTGAACCAATCAGAAGCATCCTGAACAGGTCCGGCTTAAGATGTATGCGGGTACTAGCTAGACCGACGTAAATGTTATGCCTGTTACCTACGGTACGCTAGTTACTTAAATTCTCACTGAGACATCCAGTCGACGTCTTCCACACGCAACAACTGCGAATATTACTGTTATCGAGGAAATATAAACATGTGGTCTTATATTGGTGTGGTTACAGACCTCAGCCTAAGGCTGATCTAATTAAAACCTGGAATTGGAAAACAAGCAACGTCCCCGCCAGTTCAGTATACCAGCCACGGTAGTGTGAAAGGTTACCAGTTTTATGTGGGCAATAGCTAGAAAAAGGTACGCAAATAAAATCCTCTCACAACGAAGGATAGCACCAGCGAAATACAGGACGAAAACATATTGATGATCTCTTTTTTAGTGCCATTTAAAAGTGATTTTTTTTTCATTTATTTGATTAGTTCTTCCCTTCGTTGTGAAGGGACTTTACAATGGTACCAGGGCAAACAGTAAGTACCAGGGCAGCCAAAGATAAGGCATAAATTTTGCACCCAGGCGGGCTGGCACGGATCGGTTTTGGGGCGCCTTTTCCCCACCCCCTCCCTCTCCAACCATGGGAGTTTTAGAGACGTCCTATAGATAAAATGCAAGGGTATCCCTGCGACGAATGTATGAAGGATATTTAGATTTTAAAAATTCATTCAATATTTATACCGATATTTGGCTTTTGACTCATACCGATATACGGACCTTTTCAACCCTTACTTTTTTCCGATAACAATACCCCCCCCCCCCCTAAAGAAACAATAGCAAACGAATTACCCCACTTACCCCAGACATTACCATTCCCCCCCCCCCCACACCCCCCGGAATTTGTCTCCCAGACACTTTCCATATTCCATGGAATGCAAATACATAACCTAAAAAGTAATTTGTTTATTTTCATTAAAGTGTGCTTCCATTAAAGCTGGTAATAATTTACCTATAACTGTTTTACCAGAAATTGACGTGATTGGGGGGGGGGGTTGAATATGGTAATAGCGTTGTTGTTACAGATTAGGGTAGGTTAATTGCCTCGGCAGGATTTACAACGGGCAGGAAATTAGTTCTACGCGGTAAACCACATATGTTTGGTCTATAATTTCTTCTGGGGGTACTCATCCTACTACACGCTCGACGCATGCAACATTGTAGCATAGTTATAGCATAGTTATAGCATAGTTCGATGCATGCAACATTGCAAATTACTGCTAAATTGTGGGGAAAAGAAACTGCCATTTAGGGAATTGCTTTAGTGCTGTAAGAAAAGGGGCTTTGCAAATTACGTCTTAACACTGCAGGAAAGGATCTGTGCATCGTCTTAGCACGGAAAGGAAAGGATCTTTCATAACTAAGTCGTAACACTGCAAGGAATGGATCTTTGCTTAAATACGTCTTAGCACTGTAAGGAAAGGATCTTTGCAAATTACATTTTAGCACTGCAGGAAAGGATCTTTGCATAACTACATTCTTAGCACTGCAAGGAAAGG
>JAHWFP010024811.1:67478-79051 GCA_023313725.1 Lithobius niger
TAAGGAAAGGATCTTTGCATAACTACATTCTTAGCACTGCAAGGAAATGAAGGATCTTTGTATAATTACGTCTTATACAAAGAAAAGGATCTTTCTATAACTATGTCTTAGCACTATGTATTAGCCTGTAACCATCATTGCATAATTATGTCTTAGCACTGCAAGGTAAGGAAGGATCTTTGCATAACTACGTCTTCCACTGTTATAGGAAAGGATCTTTGCATCTACGTCTTAGCACTGCGAGGACAGCATCATTGCATAACTACGTCTTTGCACTGCAAGGAAAGGATCATTCCATAACACGTCTTACCACTGCAAGGAAAGGATCTTTGCATAACTGTGTCTTAGCACTGCAAGAAAAGGAAGGATCTTTGCATAACTACGTCTTCCACTGCTATAGGAAATGATCTTTGCATAACTGCGTCTTAGTAGTGCAAGGAAAGGTAGAGAAATGCTTGCAAGGGTTCCGTAATATTTGCATAACTACGTCCTGACGGTGGAAACTTTATCTAATCGGTGTTTAACCTTTAAGATCCGTTGATAAAGTGGCTTTTTCTTTACGCCTTCGGATGTGGAATGCCCCTTTCTTCCTCTCCCCACCCTCCTCAACCACCCCCCCCCCCACCCCCCACCCCCACCCCAATATTTCGTCGGCTGAACTCAGAATGGCAATAAGTTAGACCATTTGCTAAGGCACTCTCTTTTCTCGAGTGCTCGCCTGTAACCATGCTGATTTCCGCTCTTGCTAAGATTAATTGACGGTACCACGATTTCGGAAATGGGGCATTTATCAAACTAGCGGTCCGAAACGTAGAAATCGGTCCAGAAAATTAACAAGTCCTTTCTTTTATTTTTATATTCTTTTTTTTTTTTTAATCTTTTCGTTCTTTTATAGAATTACTGACCTGGGACCCTTTATTAAAATGGAACCAATCCCTCATGGCCAATCCTGTCGAAGTTGGTTGGTTCCTATTTGTCATGGTTTAAAGCGGACGCTCTCCTTTGTGCCCTACTTGAGCAAAAATGTTCCTAAGGCTACACTCTTGTTCTGCACTCGGGAGAGTTTTTGATTGCTTTCAGATTCTGTATCGAAACTTTGAACTCTAATATTTGCTTACGCCGGTAGCGCTTTAAAGTTTACGTAAAATGGAATTCAAGTGAAAGGATTCCTGCAATTCTTACTGCAGCAGACAGTTTAAAATGCAATAACTTTTTAGTTGAGAGACTATTCATTATTTGTAAGTCGTTCTTGTACGCCTATTTTCGTAACTCTTCTCATTCGGATCCGTTCGTTTGCAGTTTTTTTTCCGTACTTTTTATGAATCGATCGGTTAAAGGGTTAAAGGGTTTAACGAGCGTTAACCACTCCTGGTCATCTGCCCGAAGCCCTAAGGCCCTATGTCTGCAACAGCCAGATTCCCAGGCGGTCACACACCCAAGTATCAATCCAGCCCAATGCTGCTTAACTTCGGGGATCTGAATCGATCGGTTTTTAAGAAGATGAAACAATAGGAGCAGGATGATTATTAAACCCGTGAAAGTGGGGCATCTAAACTCATTAAAAACGTATGATGTGCCTGTGTGTATTTCTACTCCTCTTGAACCAAGGCACCTACAAAGATGGGGAGTAGGACCAAATTTAAGATAATTAAATTGATCAACCGTTAGGCCCATTTTTGTCGCTGCAACTTGATTTTATGACACTCAAATACTGGAAAAAACACTGCAAAAATAACGTCAAAGTATTTTTTGACCCTCATGACGTTTGTTCATGACGTCATAGTTTGTTCATGCAAAAGTTTATTATGCCTAAACAAACTTTTACTGGTAAAACTATGACGTCATGAGCAGGAGTGCTGAGGAATGGGATGGACGAACTGTGAGCAATAATTGCAATTAGTCTGCGTCGAAAAAATCAGTACATCGATTATGTCATGCTCTTGGAATCAAAGAAATTGCATGAAGCATGGATCGACGCCGATGGAGTGAACGAAGCAAACAATATGGCTAGTCTTTATTATGATCATAAAACAGGACAGATGGGGTAGAGAATCGCTAAATAAATACGAATGCGAACCTATTTGCGCTGCCTTTTAGACTTAAATGTCACACTGCCTGAGCGGGGAATTGAGCCCACACCCTCCGAAACCAAAGATCGGAGGTCGTTCGTGGGTTCAATTCCCCGCTCAGAAAGTCTGACATTTAAGTCCAAAGGGCAACGTAAATAGGTTTACTTCCGTATTTATGTATTATATCCAAACTGGTGCGGTATAAAGTATTTCTTTATAAAGTAAACAAATCTGCAGAATCAGACGACGCATTGTATGTTATGTCCACCCAAAACCAAACCTGGTATAAGAAAAGCCACCAAGTTTCCAACAAGGGTCGGCCTTTGAAAGTAGTGATATCATGCAACCAGGGAAAGGCCGCCAACGTTAATCTTATCAACCATGTTAATCGCACCGAATAATACTTTGAACTTTAAATGAAAACTTGGAAGATTGCTACCGCGAATAGCAATATTCTATAAGTTTTCAATTAACTTTAAAACTATCAGTCAGTGCGATTAACTTGGTTGAATGATATCACTACTTTTCAAACGCCGACACTTTTTGGAAACTAAGCGGCTTTTCATATACCAGTTTTGGTTTTGGGTGGATATAACATAACGACATGTCGTGTGTTCTAACACCTTGTTTAAAGAAACCTTGTGTTTGTGAGTTTGGCCTGGTCAGATGGGTCGAATTTTTACCATTATCACTTCACTCGGAAAGTGTCTTTTTCAAGGCACGTTTGATACATCCTGTATACTGATACTATTTTACGAATATGGCTTTGTAAGGATTTCAACCCAACCGGCTGTTCCACCTTTATTTCTTACCCGTTTCTTCCAAATTCCAACGACGACACACGATAAAAAAAAAAAAAGAGAGAAAAAAAAACAGAATTTAATCCGAGCGATTCCTGCACTTCGTTAAAATTCTCGCGCTGGAAACCGCACCAAATGAGTGCGTCGTAAAAACGCAAAACCTAATGAAGACGCTACAGCGAAGCAGACTTTACCACAAAAGACAACGGAGAAAGCTAGCGATTTTTTTTTTAATATTATTTAAAACACAACAGCGAAATCGTCAAGTAATTACAGTTTCACAAATTCATTATCCAGCGGTGTTTGCAATTTAACAACAAACGTGCAACGCTGTTTTCTGCAACGTAATAAGCAATAACCAGCACAAAACACGCACGTGTGTGGATTGGATGAAAACGAAACACACAAAAAAATTAATAACAACAACAAAAATAAAATTCTTCATAACAGTGAAAGAATAATGATGAATTCGCACAAAAGATTAATGATATTATTACTCATTTTACTGTTAACTATGCACGAACCAAGGTTGCTATACGAAATCTTTCCAAAACAGAATGGCGGAGATTTCCCACTAAGAACGATTGCTATGGCGCTTGATCTAGACACACCCTAGCGTCTCGCCGCCAAGTAACAGTAGATCATCCCATTGTAGACATCCGATTGTTAATGATAAAAAGGCGGCTCAGTAGCAGACGTGTCTGTTAACTGTAAGCAACTGAAAGCATATTTTGGCATGTTGAGGATAAATCCCAATGCGACAGAAATGTTTCAAATTGTGGAAAATGTAAGGAAAAGGGTCAGAGATTAAGAAAAACTAAAATTTGAAGGATGAGTGTCCACCAATCATAGAGAAAAAGATGCGTCAATAACGTTGTTTTTATGTTACTGTCTAGCTAGCTAGCTAGCTAATAAGATTTTTCCCATGTTAAATCCCATAGATTTTTTGCTCATGGCTAGCGCAAAATTGAGAAGGCCTACGTACCTGAAATTTTGCACATGGATGCATGGTGATCTGAGGATGGTCTTTTTGTTGGTTTGGGGGCTGAGGGGTCAGGACAAATGCGTGGGAGGGTTTTAAAATTCGCCACGGGCGAATTTAAATTTCGTTTCTTTTCTAAGTTTTAACCAAAGATTTTAAGCAACAATGGCTTGAACATTAACAATCAAGACTGGTCCTTAGATTTATTGTAAAAGCCTGGACGAACAAAAAACTTAACTGTAACGAAGGACAAAATAAGGAAACATTAACGTTTCCGTGGATTGCGTAAGAACAAAGGGATGCACGTTACATGATGGTTACGCAACAAAACGAGCATCGACGAGCTAACGGGGTTTTTGTTAATTACCTAAAAATAAAATGCTTCGCCGTCTGCTGTTTTAGTAACAGCGACCATCGGGGGTTTTTGCATGACTAAATGTCAACGAAATCGGGTAAATTTAGGGCAAGATGCAGGGAAACAAAACAACTGAAGGGGATGCGCTGATTGAGTGAGCGAAGCGAACAAAATCAGCGATTGTTAGCTAGTGTGTGCAAAAATGGGATTGAAGATTATAAATGTGAAAATTTATAGAAATGAAATTCCTCTATAAAAAAAGGTATACATGAAGATAAGACGGTGTAACCATATGTACGTTCACAGTCCTATAAAAGTTGTGATATCCACCCAAAACCAAAACTGGTAAAAAAAACCCGCCAAGTTTCCAAAAACGATCGGCATTTGAAGGTAGTGATATCATTCAACCAGGGAAAGGCCACCAAGGTCAATCCTATTAGCCAAGTTAATCGTACCCAATAATAATTTGAACGTTAAATGAAAACTTGAAGATTGCTACAGGCAGTAGTAATCTTCAAGTTTTCATTTAACTTTCGAACTATTAGTCGGTGCGATTCACTTGGCTAACAGCATTGACCTTGGCGGCCTTTCCCTGGTTGAATGATATCACTACCTTCAAAGGCCGATCGTTTTTGGAAACTTGGCGAGTTTTTCTACCAGTTTTGGTTTCAGACGCCATGATATCTATCATGATATCATGATATCTATCAAGCGCCAAGCTCTTTGCGTTTTTTTCCCACCGACAGTAGTTGCAAGGCCTAACAAACTTGAAAATTGCTTAAGGTACAGTTTTAAAGTAATGCATTTAACTTTATCAAGGACCGCCGGGCCTTATGTAAGCCTCAGCATGAACTTCCATGTAAAACGTCAAACTTTGAACTCCTGTAGTTTCGCCCAGAATTAACACAGACCAACGAAATTCGGTATTTGGGGCCGTGTCGTAACTATTTCACTGTATTACAAATTTTAATGACAACAATAGAACCGTTCAGCTTCCACAGTATGGCCATTTCTTCATGTTGTTGTTGTTGTTGTTGGCTAATTTTCAATTTTCTTTAATATTATTTCCAGCGATTTATGTCTATTTATTTCTCCTTTAGTGAGCCTTGTGAGTGTATGATTTGTCTTCCCTCTCCATTGACTATGGCCGAGTGAATTTCGGTCGAATGGAGCCCTGGTCATGGTTGTGACCTTAATAACGGGTTCAGTGAGTTAGTTATCTTTATGCCAGTGGAGGATGTGGCCATAGCGATTAAGGCGCTATGCAAGTGATCTGGGGGCAAACTGGTTAGTGGTTTGAATCCTGGTCATGCCATTCCGACGAAACGTAAGTGCATTAAGCTGGCTTACTGAACTACGTTATTTCTAGTGTATATGATTTCGCTGTTGGCTAATTTCCAATTTTTCTTAATATTATTTCCTGCGATTTAAGTCTATTTATGTCCCCTCCCAGAGGCTTGGGCAACAAACTCTTGCAGATCAAGCTAAAATCACGAAATCTGGTACACAAATCATTCTTAGGCTTGAGGCTTGATCAGTAAATTCTTGCAAATCGAGCTACAATTTGAAATTTGGTACGCCATTCATTCTTAGCAGTACAATTCTAACCAGCTGTAGAAATCTCAAGAAATACCCCCAAAAGGCCCCCAGTGCGTCCCTCTCGTGTCCTCCCTCCCCTGAGGCTAGACCAACAAATTCTTGCAAATCGAGGTAAAAAGCATGAAATCTGCTACACAAGTCATTCTTAGCATTACAAATCAAACTATCCATGGAACATTCATGAAATACTTCCACAAGTCCTCCCCCCAGCGCCCCCTTGTGCCCCCTCCCTGATGCTTGACCAACAAATCGAGCTAAAAGCTTGAATTGTGGTACACAATTTATTCTTAGCAGTACACATCTATAACCAGCCATGGAACCCTCCCCCTCCCCATGAAATATCCCCAAGGCTTCTCCCCTCCAGGCTCTCCCACCTCCTTGAGGCTTGAAATTATTGCAGGTCACGTTAAAAGCTTGAAATTTGGTATACACGTCAGTCATAGTATAGCACAAATCGAAATAGCTATGGAAGCCCCTCGAGATCGCTCCAGGGCATCCCAACGCCCTCCCCCCGTGACCCATCCCTATACGGCCTGACCAACACATTCTTGCAGATAGTACTAAAAGAATGAAATCACTGTTGGCAAGCTACACAAGTCACTGTTAGCAGTACAAATCAAACTAGCTATGGAACTATAAAATCCCCCAAGGCTCCTCAGTGCTCCCATCTCCCCTATTCCCGCTCCATGAGGCTGATACCCGAAAAATTCTTGTTGATCGTACTAAGTGCAAGCATTGCGGTACAACAGTCAATCCTAGCAGTAGATATCGAACCAGCATTGGATCCCCACGCAATACAACCAAAGCCATCGCCAGCATCCCCCCTTGTGCACCCCCATGAAATATTGATCACCAACAAATTCTTGCGGAACGTCCTGAAAACATGTATTGTAGCAGTAGAATTTGAACTACATACGGAACCCCACGAGATAAACCAAAGCCCCCCCCCCCCCCAGTGCCTCCCTGTGTCCAGTACATGAGGCTAATGAGGCTGGTCATTAAAGGTACTAAAACTGTCTCTGTCGCCTGAAGGTTGAGTTTTCCCTAGTTCTTCTGTGTATTAAAGGTACCTAACTGTTGCTCTCTCCAGAAGGTGTAGATTGCCCACGTTTTTCTATGTTTAAAGGTGCCAAACTGTTACTGTGTCGAGAGGGATGAGTTTGCCCACGTTTTTCTATGTTTAAAGGTGCCAAACTGTTACTGTGTCAAGAGGGACGAGTTTGCCCACGTTTTTCTATGTTTAAAGGTGCCAAACTGTTACTGTGTCAAGAGGGACGAGTTTACCCACGTTTTTCTATGTTTAAAGGTGCCAAACTGTTACTGTGTCAAGAGGGACGAGTTTGCCCGCGCTTTTCTATGTTTAAAGGTGCCAAACTGTTACTGTGTCAAGAGGGACGAGTTTGCCCACGTTTTTCTATGTTTAAAGGTGCCAAACTGTTACTGTGTCAAGAGGGACGAGTTTGCCCGCGCTTTTCTATGTTTAAAGGTGCCAAACTGTTACTGTGTCAAGAGGGACGAGTTTGTCCACGTTTTTCTATGTTTAAAGGTGCCAAACTGTTACTGTGTCAAGAGGGACGAGTTTGCCCACGTTTTTCTATTTTTAAAGGTGCCAAACTGTTACTGTATCGAGAGGTACGAGTTTGCCCACGTTCTTCTGTGCATTAACGGTACCAAACATCTCCAGAACGTCTCCAGAAGGTCGAGTTTTAAATAAATACGGATGAAAACCTATTTACGTTGCCTTTTGGACTTAAATATCAGATCTTTTTTTTAATTTTTTTAAACGTCCATAGGAAGCATTTAACACGCATACATATACACATAATCATACGCTCTCCAATCTGCACTGGTGGGATGCTTGTCTGCGCATCAAACACCAAGCGAACAGAAAGGAACACACTTAATGCGTTTTAAATGCTTCCTATGAACGTTTCCTTTTTTTACAAAAAAAGGAAAAAAGCTTTAAGTGTGTTCCTTTCTGGTCACTTGGTGTGTGATGCGCAGACAAGCATCCCACCAGTGCAGATTGGAAAGTGTATGATTATATGTATATGTATGCGTGTTAACTGCTTCCTATGGACGTTTCCTTTTAAAAGAAAAAAGAAAATCTGACATTTAAGTCCAAAAGACAGCGTAAATAGGTTTGCATCCGTATTTATTTAACACTTATCGAGCCCAATTGGCTTTCTGTCCCGTTTATATGGTCGAGTTTGCCCACGTTTTTGTGTGCATTAAAGGTACCAAACTGTCTCCAGAACGTCGAGTTTGCCTACATTTTTCTGTGTTTTAAAGGTACCAAGCTGTCTCTGTCTCCAGAAGATCGAGTTTGGTCGCTCGCATAATTTCGAAAATTTGCAGAAAGGGGTGGGACAAAAATGATACACAATTTCAGCCTAGCCGTTTTTCAATCATCTCCCTCCCCTGTCGTATTTTGTCTGAACGTTTTCACCCCTCCTTAGAAAATAATGCCACAAACTTAAACCCCTTTCCAACTTCGTTATCAATGAAGAAGGGAATAATTTGGAAACATTTTTAATATTATAGATTTTTTGGGCTAATTTTTTAGGTAGCTTGTGAAATTGAAAACAAGCTATTTGGAACACTTTTTTTTAGTGCTGGGCGGCATCGGACATTTTCGGTACGATACGGTATCGGTATTCTGAAAAAAAAATATTCGGTATTTTCGGTATTCCGGTATCGGTATCTGCATACCTGGGTAGTTGAAGCATACCCTCGCGCCAAACTGCTACTAAATTATACAGGGCTTACCAGGCTGTTTTCCGATGTCTGATTTCAACCTGAATGATGGAGTCAACTTTAATGACTGAGTAAATATTTTGCAAATTGGTCATTGGTTTTTGCCCGTATTAACTTCTTGACAGTTTATGCTATCAATTTGAATTTAGCTGCGTTGGAAATCTGGTGAAAAAACGCTTCGAATGGTATATTGGAATGTCCAAATCGGCCAAAAATTGGCGAAGTTATTAAAAAATCAGCTAGACACTAAAAACGTACCGTATTTCGGTATTATGCAAATACCGATTACGGTTTCGGTATTCAAAAAATACCGATAACCGCGGTAAAAATACCGATAACGCCCAGCACTACTTTTTTTAGTATTCTTATGCAAAATGTTTTATACTGTAGCCTAGTTAAATACACGAAAATGCATACTCGTTAAAAAAAAAATTATGTGACGTCATTAATTTTGGAACACCACCCTTCACCTTGTCCCTATCTGTCCCACTCCAATGTCCTCGCTCTGTCCTCTTCCCTCTGTGTATAGCTCGATGCTTCTGCAAAACCGCAAAACTGCAGACTAATACGTAAAATCAAGCTTCATAGGTTGGGGAGAAGAATTTGTGACTGTAACCTTACTGAAACGTCTGAGATTCATTCCTATTACTTCCGTCTGAGTTTATAGAGGCGCCATGAGTTTTATGTGGGAATTTCTACGCAGTTTTCAGCCTAAAATTAAACTATACGAAACTAGCTTACATTTAATTTCTAATTAGTTTAGCTTAGTTGTAATTTAGTTCGCTTTACATTTGGGCTAAAAAATGAACAAAAATCACCAGATGGAATGCGTGGCGCCCTCTGAAAACTCGTATGGAACTAATAGGAATGAATGTAACACGTTTCAATGGGGACTTTTTAGAGTTACAAATTCGCCTCCCCAACCTTATAAATTCTTGGTAAAACAAATATATAAACAAAAAAAAAAGTTGAACTTTCTTCAACGCATACCCGTAATTTACACAAATTCGTTGAAAGCCACGTGTACACCAAAAACCCCCCAAAAGAAAAAAAAAAGTAGACTATTCTTAATGGATTTCTCGAGCAGGTAAATATACATTACGTCTCGACATGATGCATCAAACGAAGCGTCCTTGTGCTGAAATAAATTATGTTCGGAGAACAAATGCGATGAATTATTCCATTTTCCGGAAATTTCTTTTAGTTTCCATTATTATTATGTTTTTTTTTTTTCCCTTACTTTTCTTTCTAGTATACAGTCGTTCGGTAAAACTTTGTCATTTTACGAAGAAATAAATGCATTTTCATCAAAAAAGAGTAAAAAAAAAAAAAAAAAAGGAGGCGCGCCACTCAGAAATTCAGAATTGGACTTGACAAGCATCCTACATAGAAAAAAAATTTACGAAAAATTGATCTCGCTCATTCATACACGTCCGCTTGATTTGTCATAATTCTCCCACGTCAAATAGGATGTGATTTTCTAAAAAGCAAAACTTGCAAACGAGAAATCTCAGAAAAGCGAGGCAGTGCACTTAAAATGCCGAAATGCATGCTGCACGTGATTATCCCGAACCCATTACGGACTAGAATAAGAGCTAACAAAGGCATTGAGGAACTTGTTTCCGAAGTCGTATCTATAAATACGGTGTGTCAGGATCTTGATGGCATTAATCGGCTGCAATTCTAACTAAAGGAACACATTTACAAAAATCAGTTCAGTGGTTTTGCGTCATTGTTTAAAAACTGAATGCGGCAAATAGAATGTGACTTCTGTATTGGGTATCCCCACTCATATAGGGATTGAACGTGTAGAGCAGTGACATTTGCCGCCATATTGGCAACAGTATGGGTTTTGGAAGGCATAACTACAAGGTGCACCAAATAAAAATGGAGGGAAAAACAACGGAAGAGCGGATTTCTTAGGCTTAAAATAACGTTGTTTTCTCCAACA
This sequence comes from Lithobius niger, assembly GCA_023313725.1. Taxonomy (NCBI): domain Eukaryota; kingdom Metazoa; phylum Arthropoda; class Chilopoda; order Lithobiomorpha; family Lithobiidae; genus Lithobius; species Lithobius niger. The sequence goes on from JAHWFP010024811.1 coordinate 77,992, forward strand.
ACAAAAATCGCGCGTTGCAGGTCTAAGAAATCACTCTTCACAGCATCGGCTTCAGTATGACGCCCTTCTGTTTCTCTCGGCAGTGCCCCTTGCAGCTAACCCATTAAGGCTCCTGCATAGAGTTATATACAATAATACTACGTCGTGTCACTGCTCTACAAACATGTGGTTCACTAGATGGTAGCTACCAGTCGATGTCCAAAAATTCCAAACTTTCTAATTGATAAAAAGAATAATTGCACATTTTTGTATATGTACTCGAAAACCATGATCTAAAATCGGAGGTTGGCATTAAGGGCCTTGAAGTATACCTGTCATTACAATATCAAATACCAAAACTGGTAAAAGGGGCCGCCAAGTTCCGAATAGTTCGGCCCTTCAAAGGAGTGATATCAACACACCAAAACATTCGCCAAATTAATCGCACCGCTTAATAAATAGTTCGAAGGTTAAATGAAAACTAGAACATTGCTACTTTGGGTAGCAATGTTCAAGTTTTCATTTAACGTCCAAAGTATTAATCGGTGCGATCAAGTTGGAGAATGTTGTGGTCATTTGGTGTGATTTGGCGGACTAGAATTAGCTAGTTACACATTTTCAACGTTATTGAGGGTCAGATTTTGCATTGAATGCAGCTTAGCTGGCATTCCTACACGAGTTAATTTTTGTCAGGTGGGTCATTGCTCTCGATTTCCACACAATTTAAGCTTTTGTACCGCATTATTATTTTTCCCCAAGTACCTGAAATGTGCCCAACTATGCTTCAGGATATAAGACCCTGATGCTATGGCGCCGCGCTACAATGGTTTACAACCTCGACAATTGAACTGATTGTTACCTAACTTGGCGCGACACACTAGCGTGTGTCTAGATCAAATTTTTTTAACCACTGTGATTAGGTGGTTTCCAGAGCAAAACGAATTGGATACGTGCCACGATGGCGTTTCCTATCTCGTGATGAGCCAACTTTAATTACGGCCTCTTCAGGCACAACATTGCGCTGGGTGAGAGTTATCATACACGGTGATAGCCGTGTATATATATATATATATATATATAT
>JAHWFP010024815.1:4475-18216 GCA_023313725.1 Lithobius niger
CTCTTGGCTGTGCTGGATGGTAATTCCGGTGTCTAACTGGGGGTCTCGACCGAAGCAGCTTCTTAAGGTTTGGGGGAATCGGTGACAACATCTAATGTCCTGCTGGCGTAGAACTGCATGGATATCGTCACTTCTCCCCGGCAAGAAAGAAATGACTTCCACAGGGCCACTTCTGTCCTTCTCCGCAATGGACTTAGAAGAACAATGCAAGGCATTCTTGATGGCCTTCTTGGTAAATGGAGGAGAGGATGCATTTAACAAGAATACGGTCCAGCTGATACTCGTCCTCATCAATCTCTAATCTCTCCGCGGTCTTATCAAGCTTACGTCGGGGTTAAGAACCACTTTCTCTGGCAAACAACGGGGACGCCGATGGGTTATTCCTGCTCGCCAGCCCTTGCCGAGTTGGTGATGCAAGAGGTTGATGATTTCATGGTGCTCAATTTCAGTGAGCTGAGACTGTGGAACAGGTATGTTGATGACATACTGGCGGCACTTAAGCAAGAACAGCTTCTGCAGATGCTCCAGGCTCTGAATAGCTGGTTTGAGAGTCTCCAGTTCACCCACGAAGAGGAAAAAGACGGTAGCTTGCCATTCCTTGATGTCCGCCTCAGGCTCGGACTGGCCATAGTGCCGTACTTTCGGCGTACCGTACTTTCGGCGCCCCTTTGTTAGTCTATTTTTTTCTCCTCCCCACAAAGAAAAATGAATGGTTGTGGATTCCATGTCCGCTGATGACTTTTCCTTTCAGGCACACATTCCCTTCTCTTTTTCCCTCCCTTTATTTACAATTTTAACGCATTTTTGAAACTGGACTCGTATCCCCAAACCCACTCCAAACTATAGCACTTGAAATATAAAATATATGTTGAAGAATGCACTCCGAAGCCAAAAATTACGACAGAATATGAAAATAAGCAAAGCTTCTTGAGCTCAGCCGTGGACTTTGCTTCTGCTTGGGGAGCTTATAGCACGCTTCCCAAAACCCCTAGATGGTTGGAGGCACGATCACTTCATCAGAGTTTCCTGTAAAACACATAGCGCCCCTCCATGGTCATTCTGATAAATGGCACAGGCACCCTTTCCTACCCAGTCCGACTGTGGTCCGCCTAACCAGAAGTGAGGGAAAGATCATCTTCCAACCCTACAGGATGACTACACATTGCGGCCGAGCAATTCCTTTCAACTCCAGCCACCCGAAGCACCAACTCAGGTCGATACTTAACAACGAGATGGTCAGGATAGTCAGGTACTCCTCTGATCGCAGAACAGCAATGGCTTACCTGCAAGAAGCCAAGACCAGGTACCTTCTTGTTCTTTACTCTGCATCCTGGATAAATCGGGCCATCAAGAATGCCTTGCATTGTTCTTCTAAGTCCATTGCGGAGAAGGACAGAAGTGGCCCTGTGGAAGTCATTTCTTTCTTGCCGGGGAGAAGTGACGATATCCATGCAGTTCTACGCCAGCAGGACATTAGATGTTGTCACCGATTCCCCCCAAACCTTAAGAAGCTGCTTCGGTCGAGATCCCCTGTTAGGCCCCGGAATTACCATCCAGCGCAACCAAGAGCCCCACCCTCCACCATTGCACCACCTAGCCAACCCCCCGCTCAACCTAGTCACGATGACTGACAGTCATCCTGACTTCACCAGGAGCAAGCATAGAACGAGCGTGCCATCCCCGCCTTGTCCGCGCCCCCCCCACCCCACCCCAACCTTCGGAGCAACCAATGTCCCCACTCCAAGGCCCTTCTTTCAACCAGAGAGGAGTTGTATATTGTGTTCCCTGTGGTGGTTGTGGAGCGCTGTATGTGGGGAAGACGCGGAGACACCTCCAAGTTCGCCTTAAAGAGCATCAGGATGCAACAGCACAAGAAGACAGAAGAAATGGGATTGCTCTCCATTGCATTGACAATCCGCAACATTCCATCAGCTGGTGCAACACTTCTGTCTTACTGCGCTCCAACTCATTCAGGGACTCACACCTCGGAGCACTTGAATCCATAGCTATAGGCCACTCAAGGAAATGGGAGTGCAGCTGATGAACATATATGGGCCTTCCTATCCCAACATCGATTGTTTGCTCAGGCCGGAGCTGAAGGCGACACTAGGCCAAATGTGGCAAGTCCAGATACAGCAAGCTACCAACTGTACAGATCAGTGGTTGGCAGCACGAATTTTCAGAATAACGTGATCTTCGATCGTTTTGTGCTTCAAATATTTTTTACTTCTGAAGAAGCTGTAAGGACTACCACGGACCCTGTGTGTAAACACCGAAAATTCAAGTGAACTTTTCTATGTTCGTCCGTGTGTGGTAATTGCGTAATTATTTTTATGATGTCATCAAATCGCCACAGTAGAAATAGTAAACACCGGTTACCGGTTTTTTCCCTTGTTCTTGTAGCCTGAAGAAGGTTGTCTATTACTAATGTATTATTTTTTATCGAAAAATTCGTCGTTGCGTCGCCATTGAGCTGTTTTTGCTTCTCATTTATGATTTAAGCGTTGCTTCCTCTTGAAAATATCAGAACAAGTCTATTATTTAGCGAAAATTAAAAATAACTCCGCAGAGAAAGCATTAGATTAGCAAGCTAGTGCAGGAGCCAAATAGCTAAAAAAAAAATTAAAAAATTGTGGCTCAACATTTACACTGGCACTATATCTGATTGCAAAACGTCCGAAAATACTATGGTGCCATCTAGCGGCAGTGACGTTGTTAATCTTTGCAGATCTCCTGCTTCCAGGTTCACGAGGACATACCAAATTTTCACTCAGTAATTAAAGAGGCTTGTGGCTTGTTTGTTTCATTAAAAGGAATGGTGTTGTGCATTCCTTTGCAAGATACTGTAGACTTTCAATCTGTAATAGTGCCACTCTAAGTGGCAATGGTACGATACCTCAAAAGGTTCTTAAAGGCCTAAACGCAATAAATAACAAACTAACGAAAAAAAATAGAAAATCAACTCTCCCTCACAGGTTTATTTTTTTAATAGAAAAAGGCTCGAGAAACAACTCCCTTGTTTTTAATTGGTGTAATGAAGCCGCAGAAATGCTACAGAATTTTATTCATTAAGTTCTATGAGTAGTTTGGTCGCTCGCGGGATTAAGGCCACTGTTCACTAGGTTTGCGCTGTGATTGCTTGCTTTGTTCGGGGTCTGTGGGGCCTCTCGCAAAGCTTGAGGTGGATCTGGTGCTTATTCCCCCTTTCATTTTTGTAGCTTTGCACGTATGTGTACTTTGTGACTAACGAGGTTAAAATTAACACTTTTTTCCCTTTGCCCCAGTTTCAACCTTTTTTGTGTGACGCGATATACATTTTTAGTTTTTAATTATTTGTAATTGTTTTTTCCCAGCTCGGTTCCAAGGTACTGCTTCTGAGCAAGTTGCTCCCTGGTGAAAGTAAAGGATCACATCTCCTGCCAAATACAAGTTCTAATGCAAATCGGACTATAAAGCGTAAACTATTGCCGTTGGCTGATCGTCGCCAGTTGGACCAGGAACAAGAGAGAGTGGTTTCAGCATACAGAGAAATCAAGAAACAAAAGGTGGCTCTGAAGCCAGTAAAGCGGAAAGATTTTGAATAAGTTATTTTTTTTTATTTGGTTGACTCATTTATTTTGGTACAAGGTGGTACCAAACTGGTTTCGTCAAACTGTTCGCAGTCTGATCGGTAATCCGCAGCTGTCAAATATGAAAGTGAATCGAAAAGCACAAACGGACCAGGCCTATTTCCAGCTGCTGGTTCATTTGCTGTCGATTTAGTCACCAAATGAGTTAATGCACAATTAAGCAACTTTTATGCCACACAATATACTTGTCATCTCAGGCAGAAATTTTCCAAAAGAAGCAGATTTTCTTTTTACTATGGCTGCACTGATACAGATTGTGGATTGGATCAGTTGCCGATATAATATGTGGTATAGGTATTGGAATGGTATCGGCTACTTTCGCTAAAATAGCGATAACTCTGGAACTGTTCGAGATTACGACATGCGGTTTGCGGTATTTTGCTGAAGAAATCGCGGAGTATCTTTCTAGCTTTCTTTAACTTGATTATTATTCTAAAATTTTTATTTTAATAATTTTTGGAGATTTGAAGAAATTGCTCCATTGATTAAAAATTGGGGTCTAATTTTGAATTCTGTATCGGTCACGGTATTGGTAAATATGTTAAAACTTCATCGATATTGGATCGCTAAAGTTGGTATTGGTGCAGCCATAATTTCTACATTATATTTGCCGAAAATGGTGATGTTTAATGAGGTGGTGTTTTCAAGCACAAAAACACATAAACATACATTTTGTGGCCATTACAGGGTCATAATCTACTACTGTAGCATACTTAAAACATCAACATTTTCTAACACACAATGTGCTTTAAAAATGTTGAATGTTTCAGGTATTGAATTCGGTGACTTAAAGTAACCAAAGCCATTTTGCTGCGTTTACATAGGCTATTACTGTTGTAACAAAATCATATTAACTTATTACATGATTGATCTGTTACTGGTGCTGTTAAGATTACTCTACATATACTGACCGTTTTTAGAATGATCGGGTTGGTCCGTTCTGTGTGGGGAAAATGATCTTTATTAAGGTAGCAACTATGGGAATTTAAATATTTGTGATGCAAAATCATTTAATTTCAGTTAAACTCTGATCTAATTCCTGGTACCATAAATATGATTTTAATAGATTTTTCCCTCTTTTCCAGTTAGGGATGTGCGTGTATCGAGTCAAATTCGAGTGTTTACTCAGCATAGTTTTGTTTGCAATTTCTTTTTAGTTTGTTTAGATAGGCTAACAACAGGAAAACTTGCTCAATTGATTGTGCGGGACCATATTTAAATGGGTGTATCAGTTTTAACGCCATAACTTGAAAACTGTTTGAGCCACTGTTTCTTAATCGGTACCACTAGAAGGCTCTCGTCGAGACGATGAATTTGGGGTCTGAAATGTCTCATTGGTAAAAAAATTAGCAAAGTTATCGCCTTTCCACGGTATCAAATTTTTCTAATGTTAGATGTATACACGAGCCGAGTTCAAGGACAAATTGCATACTGAGCTCTACAAGAAACAAGAATTTTGCCAGTATCGCACATTCCAATGTTTTATTGTGGGACACATACTTAAGTTCAAACTAGATGCCGGTATGAATCCAGTATTGTGTTTAGAATCAATACAGTACTTTTAAAGCAAATTGAACACTGAACAAGTTGAAACAATCCTATACCGGAAGAGTGCAGTAGTCTAGCCTATCTGTATGCATTAGCTTACCTGAGTGGCGCGACACGTCAGATTATAGACGTGGTCTTTGTGAACGCCATTGTGAATGAATTAGCAATGAATGCTGTGCGGTGACTTCTCGTTTTATTTTCTCAAATGTGAGGCGGTTTTTTTTTTTACCTAATTTCTGTTCTGCGTGGGAGGTTGCACCTTGTAGTTGAAGTTGTAGGTGTTTTTTTTTACTTTATTTTTGCAATTTTGACGTTCATACACACCATTTTAATAGTTTTTTCGAGACCTTTTGAATGATGGCATTGTGAAATTAATACCTAAATACAAAGAGGAAAAAAGCATTGGATGAGTGACGAAGGTATAAAAAGCCAACAAGGTGCACATGTAACAACTAACAACACTAAATATACTACATTTGGGGTTAGGCCCGTTATCAAGCACTACAATATTTTAGCCAAAGGCGCTAAAGTCATTTATCATTTCTTCATTGTTAATACCTAAAATCGACCTGAAATTAATTATTGCAAACAAAAAATCTTTTTAAAAAAGAAGCATAGCAACTAACGCTATCTCAGTACCCATTCTAGTCCAGGCTGCCGATATCACTGATGCCGGTAATGATGGTATCGGGAAAAGTAATCCCGGTATCCTCATTTTTTAAGGATGTGTGTAATATTGTGTCATATTCTTCCTAGTGCTATTAAAATTAAAGATTAAAATGAACTAACTTGCTAGGAATTTTTTTATGATCTCCAATTAAAGTTGCCTTCACCTGCAGCAAAGAAATTCTAGCTGCACCTATTAAGCCTAACTGACAGTCCCCTCCTCAATCGCACATGCGCGTTGGGCTTAACGCATGATTCTACAAATGTTATGATTTCCACCTTTGCTTGTTTGGTTTTGAGATTAGTATCAGCAATTTACATGGTACCATTAAAGTTTCTGTACCTGTCCCTTTTTCAGTTCATCAGATGACTTTTAAACAACAGTTATTATTAAGTCCCATATGTAGTATCTTAGTTGGTCACGGAATTCGATCCGACATTTACTTGTCTTGTAGCCGACCACTCTGATGTGCCTGCTCATATTGTTAACGCCCCCTCCACTTTTTTATCGAATTAATTTTAGCCGCCCATGGGCGTTTATTAGGCGATGATTTACGGTATATATTGCCAGAGTTCGGGTTTACAGCATTTCATTCCTTGCAGCATCTGTCCCGATTACCCACATGCGCGTGGTAGTGTGAGCAGTGACCATTGATATTTATGCTTATCTGGACATGTGCTCTTCTCGCTGTAGCGGAAATATAATGGATGTGTTGTTTCATCACGTTTATATTGCCAGAGTTCGGGTTTACAACATTTCGTACTCTTAACCTTGCAGCCACTAAGACTTCACAGCCATTGCTGGTTCTCTTGGAATTTTCCCTGATTATCCAGATACGCGTGGTCGTGTGAGCAGTGACCACTGATATTTACACTTATCTTGACGCACGCTGTACTCGCTGTAGCAGGCACCGTTACAACTCTCCACCCTCTTAGCTGACCCCTTCCCCCTAAGCTTGCATGGCTGGCAAGGTTCGAGTTCACAAGATTAAATACAGAGTTTGGTAGTGTCATTGTGATATAGGGATCGACCGGATACCGTTTTGCCGGATCCGGATTGGTTCCAGATAATTTGATGTCAGTGCCGGATCGGTTCCGGATATAGGTTCCGAGGCCGGGCCGGTACTGGATACCGGTTAATTCACACACACAAACGAAAAAAAGCTGTTTATTTTTTTCCCCTTATAAGTTGCAGCTATGGTGTTAATTTTCGCTTTGTTTCACATTATTTTCTTACATTAAACACGTACAGTAGAAGTCTTACGCTATTATGAGTACCAGTATAGTATAATTGCATGTAGGCTACAGAACTGTTTTTGCAATGTTGCTAAATTCTGCAAATTTTTTTTTAACAGTCAAACAAAGCACTCATTAGGTTAATCAGTCAGAAAACATTTTTCTAGTTGAAGGATTTCTCATTGATTAGCCTGCTGCTTCATTTCGAAAAATAATCTGCAAAATTTTGCAATATTTGTGAAACCAGTATGTAGTCCATGCATTTATTTTAGATTAAAATTATTGAATTTTGGTTGCATTAAAAAAAAAATCAAATTCACAACAGGTCTTTTATTTACAGCTTTTTTAAATTGCTTTCGATCCGTTTTGTATTGCGCCCAGTATAACAAAGACCGAAAGCAAAAAAAAAAGGAACGAACCCAACATAAAAAAAATTGTATTTATTTTTTTTCATTTTATGAACAAAACTGTCTCGACTCTTGCAACATGGAATTCATCTGTGATTTATCATGCTATTATTTCTTGCTAGTTTTTGATGCCGTCATTAAGCCGTCTTACTTTTCGAATTTAACCCCTTGGCGTCCAAACCACGATGCGAAGGGAAACCTTTGGGTAACGCCAATTGCTTCCTTCACTGCCAGGATAAACTCAGTCGGGGCCAAATTACATTCGAACAACTCTTTACTGCACACTCTCACGTCCGCACGCTTCGGCGGTCGCGTCACGAGAGACCGGGAAACTGACAAGGAACACAGTCGTACCTTAACGTCAAGACTGCCTGTCGACAGGTGACACCTGACGGCGGGAAGGAGAAACTGACGAGACAATGCTAGGGCCAACTGAGAAGCATCACAGGCTTCCCACCTCCAGAAATCGACCTCCGGGCAATTGAAACTCTACAGAAAAAAAACAAGAAAAACACTGCCTAGTCCGGGCGTACATTGATTCTCCAAGAAAACGAGGTTAAGCTAGACTCGTGTGAAGCTTCCAACTACTTCAACTACCTAACCCCTGGGACCACTCCAGTACAACAGGATGAGACGCTCTGAGTGTTCCCGGCCACTAGCGATAATTTTCCACTGCCCTATCGCTGCCGCGAATACAGGCACACAACATTAAGAAAAAGGGAACACTAGCAACGCGGCCAGCACAGTAAATGTGGACTTCCCAGCAACCAGTTACAAACGTCCACACGCTTCTACAAGAGAAAACTAATTATAAATCTATGGCTGGATCAAAGAGCCCAACTAAGGAAAGAAAGATCCAACGGAAAGTTACTCAGCGCATCCCACCTACGGCGGTAGAATACAGCAAATAAAGTACAGCAATCATACAACTGAACACCAATCCGAGGCTAACACCCCACAGAAAGCCAATCCTTGCTCACTGTCTGACTCCAGCTGGATTATTCGGGAGACTTGGTTTGTGTGTGGTTTGTGGTTTGGTTTGTGTATCTCAAGTTTGGGACGACGGAGAGATGCTGGCCTGTCACCCTTCAGACACGGAAAGGTTAGCTTCTTCCTAAAGGTGAATCGCAACTTCACGGGGTCATGCTCCTTGATCTCCCAGCCGTTCGCATGGTCTGGCACGTCTACCCAATCTTCCTCTTGCGAAGCGCTGTTAGGAGAAGGAGATCGGAGGTCTCACCCAATTGTTCGCCTAGACCTGATTCTTCATCACTTGCGACGGAAAGTTGATTGACAGGTGAGTTGCCACAGAACACGACGGACTGTTCATCGGCAGCGACACCTTCAGACTCACAACACTCGCTATACGTCACACTAATCGGGGCAGACGACTGCGCAAACGGCGCAAGACAAAACACGTGCACTTGTTGGCGAATATCACCCAAGTCGTTCACTGCTTGGACACCGTACAAAAACTGTGACTTGTGATTAGTCACTCGGAACGGTCTGACGAACTTCGGCACACCGTTACCTTCGGCAGACACCAGCAATTTGACTTCATCACCCAGATGATAGTACGGAAGGACGTCATATTCTTTGTTCTTTTGCCAAAGATACTTGTAACCACCTTGAGCAGCGTCGCGGGGGTCGTCAAACGGGATGAGTTGCTGACCATTGTAGGTGCCTAGGTGCCCAACACAGGCGGGAGTTTCTGGCCAAGCACAACAGCAGGTAAGTCGGGGTGGAAGAAGGGTCGTTCTTCTTCATCCGCAGGATCGATTGGTTGTGCTTCATCAGTCATGTTGATCGGATCGTAGTACGGTTCTACGTCGACAACATTCACGGTGTGCTTGTCTTGGAGGTCATCCACATTCTGCACTATGTAGGTCAAGTCGTGCTTCCTAGCAAACTCTCGGTACGGAGCGAGGTACAATGGTGCCAGCTTTTTGGAAATCCCTTTCGCGGCATTCGACAGACAGTGGGCCTTGATTTTCACCAATTTGCCTACTGCAAAATGACTGTCTCTACGTCTACTGTCATAGTTCTCTTTCGAAATCCGAGCGACTTCGTGAAGATGCGCACGAGCAACGTCTCTTGCATCCCGAAGATGGTGTTGGTGTTCGTCCAAATAGTCATCAAGGCTCTGGATCGGCTGTTGAACCGGTAAACAAACGAGTTTAGCAACGCTCTTGACCATACACAAGGAAGTAAGGGGTGTTGCCGGTACTGGCGTGTGGCATAGTCCGAAAAGCAACCTCGAGATTCGGGAGGAGAGGACCCCACGAATTGTGTTTCATGCCAACGTAGGTACGAATCGCGCTCTTCAGGGTACGATTCACGCGCTCAGTCGCATTCGCTTGCGGGTTATAAGTGCAGATGTGGCGAAGCTCGTTGCCAGTAAGTTGAGCAAGTTCCTCGATGAGTCGGGAGACAAACTCAGGTCCATTATCGGAGATCAGGATCTTGGGAGGGCCATGATTCCGAATAACGTCTTTAAACAGGTGTACAGCCGCGGCACGGGCAGTGGCATGACGAGTCGGGATCAGCCAAACCCACTTCGTGAAATAGTCCACGATCGAGAGGATAAAACGATTGCCACAAGTCGTTGTAGGGAGACGGTCGAGGAAATCGATCCCTAAGTGGGTCATCGGCCCAGACGGAATGACAGGAACCATAAGTCTTTTCTTGGCACGCTGACAAGGATTGGACACCTGGCGTTGATGGCAGGAGCGGACGTACTAATTGGCGTCGCAGAACATCCCAGGCCAAAATGCAATCGAGCGAAGTCTCTCCATAGGCTTTGCTATGCCCAAATGACCGGAAGGCAAAGCATTGTGCTGTTGGAATAGAAACGTATGATGAAGGGTGTCAAGTATGTAGACACGTAACTTGTCGAAGAAACCATGGCGAACTTGTGCAGCACGGTCAATGTAGTAATGCCGTCATTGACATAGAAGTTCTTGACAACGAACTCAATCTTCCTTTCGGAGATGGGCCATTTCTTGACTCTGGGCTGGGTGAGGATGTCATGGACCAGTCTAAGGTCAGCGGCGCATCTCGCATGTGCCATCTGTTGTCAATCGGTAATTTCGGTTGACGACGAATCTGGAACACGGGAAGAGGTGCACGTGAAAGCACATCGGTAACGACGTTGGCTTTTCCAGGGCGATGAACCATGGTGTAATCGTACATCTGAAGACGGAGAGCCCATCTGGCGGTACGACCGGTGTTGGACAACACCCACTTCAATGCCTCGCAGTCGGTCACGAGTGAAATACGAACCTTCGATAAAGTGAAGCCAACGTTCAATCGCGTTGACAACAGCCAGGGCCCCCTTCTCGAAAGTCTAATACTTCTTTTTTCTTTCGCTTAACATCCTGCTGTAGAATTCGATGACACGGCGGGTACCATCCTTCTCCTGGGTCAACATGGCTCCAGCACCTACGTCGGATGCGTCGGTTTCGGGGAGTTGCAAGGCATCAGAATTGATGATTCTGCACTTAATGTCTTGGAAGGCTTCTTCTGCTTCTGGCGTCCAGACCAATTTGTCACACTTCCGTATCAGGGAGGTCATCGGCTTGACGATGGACGCGAAGTTCTTGACAAACTTCCGAAAATAATTCACGACTCCCATGAATCGCTGAAGACTCTTCACATATTTGGGTCGGGGGAATTGAGAAACAGCAGCAGTATGTTCCCCTTTTAGGTGAATACCCTTCGCACTCACTGTCATACCAAGAACGTTCATGATTGGCAGACAGAAGTTACACTTAGCACGCTTCAACGTGAAGCCATGCTCACGGAGTCTCGTGAATACCTGTTGTATAGCTTTGAGATGATCATCCCACGTCTTCATAGCCAAGGTAATATCATCTATGTACAGTACACAGACCTTGCCGATGAGGTCGCCGAGGGCTTGGGTCAATGCCCTCTGAAAGGCGGCAGAGGAGTTCTTCAGGCCAAAGGGAAGAACTTTCCATCTGAAGCTGCCTTCACTGCAGATTAATGTCACGGAACTAAGCGAAATCGGTACTTGGTGGAATCCTGAGTGTCCGTCGAGCAACTGAGACGTGTTCCTTGCCGGCTAAGAACTCGAGCATTTCCTCAACCCGAGACATGGGGTAGCTATCGTTCCGAAGCTGTGTGTTCAACAGTCGGTAGTTAAGAATCAGGCGGAAGGTACCGTCTTTCTTCCTTTTCATAAAGAAGAGAGATCCCCATGGGCTCACAGAAGGCTCAGACTTATCTTTCTCGAGTTCACGAATCATCTTAGCCCTCTCACTTCGCATCTGCGGACATTGACAGTGGTACTTCGCTACGTGGGGGCGAGGTTCGTCCCTAAACTTGATCTCGTATGGATCGAGCTTGGAAAGACCAGGTCGTCCGGGGAAGATGTCTTTGTTGGCATTGAGCACATTGAGTTGCAGAAATTGCTCCGGGGTCATCACATTAAAGTGACCATCATCGGGGCGAAGTATTGGCGATTCTCCAAATCGGCTGAGCGTCGCAGTCGGGAGACTTGTTGCGATACCACTCGTGTAGAGGGAAGGTATCTGTAACCCTGGCGTCAAAATAGCCACGGCGGTTGGCGATACCGAGAACCATACCAGATTTCGAGAGATAGTCATAACTGAGAAGGCAGTTGTCACTCAAGTTGTCAAAAATCACAAAGGTGACGGGGACGTGTTTGCTGTGCACTTAAACAGTTAGTGTCGCTTCACCAACTGGTTGTAGGCCACCTGAACCGTCGGCGAGCTGGAAGGCGGTTCCTTTGTACGGGAACACAGGAACGTCGGGAGCGAGTAAACGAAGCCACGAATCAAGCATACAACTTTGCTTCGAGCCCGAGTCCAGACAGAAAGCAAATGTTGACCCATTCACTGCAGCATCAACATAAGAAAAACTCGAACCATCTCGCTCTGCGAGTAGGGACGTCCTGATCTTTCGACGGACATTCCTTTTGGATATGCCCAACTACATTACAACTTCTACAAATTTTGTCCTTCACCCAGACCTCATGGGTAAGCCAATTGCGTTGAGCACGCCCTGGAGGTGGTGATGGGTCTCGAGGCAAATTCGCAACAGCCCAGCATTCGGCACTCCAGATTGCCCATCCGAATGCGTCTGACCACTTTCGCCCGAAATTACTTGCGGAAAGAAACCACCGGAAGTCACATCAGTCTCTAGCTGATTCGCTGGAGGACTCGCAACCGTCACATCAGAATGAACAGCAACATTAGCTGGCGACCTAAAACTAGGAACGGACACAGAGGGAGGTGAACTTTGTTGTCCCTGAGTGGACTGTGCAAAGTTACCCCTAGCTAAAGATAAGGAAGCTGGTTGAGGAACTGAACCCAACAACGAAGTGACTAGAGTGGAATAATTACCCCGTCCCAAAACTTGAGCGGATTGCGGCACACTTGACACAACATGAGCAACATTCTGGGAAACGGGCAAAGACACACTGTGGGTAGGAACATTAGACACGTTCGAGTTCGGATGAACACCTCGAAGAGAGGGCTTCGACGCGGATCCCTGACGAAACTTGTGCCACGGCGGCAGCTCACGGAGAATCGTCCGAATCTGCGCAACAGAAGTGGGATTCTTAGCCGCTACCAAGTCTCGAACTGTAACTGTCAAGACTACCAATTATGATCGGCACAAGAGTAGCATCACCGAGAAGTTGCTCGAGTCTACAGGATTTTGCAAGAAGAGCAGTCAAAAACTCTAATGGGGACTGATCGGGACGCTGGCGCATGTTACCAATCTCAGAAAGCAGCGTACCATCAGGCTTTTTCAAAAGAAAGTCAGTTTTGAAGGCAGCTTTCACCTCAGACCACGTCGTGAGAGGAGGGGTACTAGTTTCCCACCAATCCCTGTGTCTACCAGTAAGCACAGAACGTAATATGGCATCAAAGGAGGAATCAGGGATACGCTTCTCAGCAATCTAAAGGTCCATAGTGTCCAACCATTCACGCAAATTCGAGTCGTGGGTCAGCTTCGGGAGAGTAAAGTGAAAAGCTGAAAAAGCTTGGACAAATGCATCGGTAGCTATAGTGACACTTGAACTTTAAGGGTGGGGGTTAGGGGGACCTGGGCGTCACAGAGGCAGGCGTGATCGGGGAAGATGGGGGAGCGGTAACCTGGACTGAGGGCACAGACACAACTGGGGATTGGTTGACCGCTGACTGCACAGGGGCATCAGTAGACAAAGGCGGAGAAACACTAGGCTGGGACCCACCCTGACTAACAGAG
>JAHWFP010024816.1:0-28627 GCA_023313725.1 Lithobius niger
CCACTGTCACCTCCCCAGTAAAGTGATTCTAGCGTCGTCCCGGATCCCCAGCAAGGTGAAGGTGTCTTTGGTCTCATCCACAGAGTACTCTCTGCTGACGAGCCCAAACAACGGCCACAAAATCTGTGTAGAGCTCTCTACGAGTGGAAGCAGCTTGATTTGCACTAAAGATTTAGGTTTCCCAAACCTATTTTTTTTCCTGTGGAGAGTACTTTCAACATATTAGAAGAGAGGTGGATTAGTTGTTCTCTCCGAACTCGGAAATTATTCATCGGGCTTACTTTCAGAATCAGGGTACTGTCGTATCTTGCAAATTTTCGACTGTATATCAACAATTTCGTCAGACACGACCAAGGAAAAATGAGTCTCGGGTTTGCTGTTTACATCTGCTCGAAAAGAACGTTCACGGCCTCTGATATTTACAAGGCAAGCTCACGCAACTGACAAGACTGTTGATATACAGTCAAAAATGTGCAAGAAACGGACAGTATCGTGATTTTGAAAGTGAGCATGATAAATAATTTCCGACTTTCTTGAAGGTTCTAGTCGGTTTCAGAGTAATTCCAGGAGGCCTAACGGTTTATTTTGTGAAAAGTTGTTTTCGCTGAAGTCAAAAATAAAAATTTACTATTGTAGAAAAATTGTGAAAAAAAATTTCCGTAAATTTTCACGTAATTTGTAAATTAAAATATATTCTTTTTATGAAAATATTTTCACAGACTAATGCAATGGTCAAGTAGAAAAGTTGTACCTACATAGCAGTTGTTAGGAGTGTAAGAGAAGTTTAGTCCAGTATTTTTTCTCTTATTCAAGATGATCAAACAAATCCACACTTTTAAAAACTTTTATGTTTGTCATTGAAATATCGCTGATAAACAAATGTAGTCATTGCGAAATCTCAAAATGTTGCACAAATATACTGGGCAAAATTAGCCTTTAAAAAAAATGCAGGAAAATTATCGCAAACTTTTTTTCTCTTAATTCCACGTGAACCTACCGTTTTATGAATAGAACAGGTCCCTGCCCTATACTGAAGGACCACAGAAAAGTTATTAGAGTAATTCCTTTGAAAAGTACATAAAACTTAGTTTTTGTTATTCCAGAATGCAGCGTCAAGAAGAGCTGATCGTTCCTGCTCTGCAATTACTGAATAGTGAGTTGGCTGAATTTGACACTGTAAAGGTGGGAAATTGCTAATTGCCTCACATTTTATTAGTGTAGAATATTGATTATCTGATTACCTCTGTTACCTTAACAGCCTTTTTATTTATTCAATTGTTACCTTTTTTTAGATAACAATGAGCTATGTTGCATGTTTTATTTGTTTCTAGACATCCGAATCATCTAGTTATTCCCTTGTAGGTTAAGCACGGTACCAGACCCTGACACATTATTACAATCATTTTAAAACTTAATTTTTAAATTAATTTCTAAATTCGAATAGCCGAACACTGCTTGGTCCAGATTAGGTTTGATAATCGGGGGTCACCTCTATTGTTGCTGAGATTTATTTGATTATTTTAACCCCTCTTTTACCCCTCTGTTTGAATAGTTGCCATAAACTCGGATACGAAGCCAATTTTTCTAAAAATTCCACACAAACACACACACCCCCCCCCCTTTCCATACTATTCTCCTTCAACATTAAAAGCCATTTTCAGAAATTTTCACTTGTAATTCTCAACTCTTGTTCTTATTTTACACTCCTAAATGCAAAAGTAATGAATGTGATCAGTTACGTAAACTATAATTAGTAATAGGCCTACTGAATTCATTACGATAGAAAATACTCATTACTTCAATTATGTACAGTATTGGACAATGAAATTTAGACAGTTCAGAAGGGGCAACTACAAGTCTACATCGATTAATCATGCCTGGTTTGAGAATCCTTAAATATTACGAAGTTGTTAAATTTGATAAACGAATAATAATAACCGCAAAATAAATACATTACTGTGTCTGCTATTGCAACTGAAAAAATAAAATTTGTTGAACACAGAATGCAGTCAGCCAATCACATAAACTGCAAGAAATCTGCTTAGCCAAGAATGTGGTGGCTTGTTCAGTCTCAAGAAAAAAGTATGGATGTGCGTGACAAAACCTATCTGTAAAGTATTCAATTGACTTTAAAATATTACTCCATTTAGTTATAATAGAGCAAAATTTTTTAAATGATTTTATTTTAAAGTCGATTTGAAAGTCAATTTTGCGGTTTTATTTTAAAGAAATGCATTCAAGAAACGTTAAATTTAGGAATAAAAAAGCCGTGGAAAGACAAGCCTAGGGAAAAAACCTGGAAAAAAAAACCAATGGAAAATTAAAAACAAAGCGAAAGATTTCCGCAGAACGAAAGCCCTAGGAAACAGGAATAGACAGTAAACTGCCATTGGAAGAAATATGCCGTGAAAATTTTAAAAAATTTCGGAGATAATCATAGGAAAATAGACAAAGGAAAACAATCCGAGGGGAAAAAACTGAGGAAATAAAAGGCAGAAGGAAAAAACCGTTTCCTAGTGAAATTTCTTACCTTACCTTAGTTTGGTTAATATCTTTAATGCGTGGTGCAGTGACAACCCGAACTACTGCACTGTGACTGAGGTTGGCACTAATGACCTAGTTGTCGATGCGCCGTTAAGCCTCAATTCCCTCCCCCTAACCCAACCTATAAAATCAAAAAAAAACGGTAAACAAATCAGTAAACAGTTTTCTTCGGTTATTTCCGTGGCCTTTTTTTTCGTGGCTTCTTTTTTCCTTTGACTTTTTTCAGTCTTTACTGTAGTTTAATCCACATCCGGAGGCGAACATCCCCCTTCCCCTTTTCCTAACACGAAGAGCGGTGTTAGTGAGTAGTGTCCGAGGGACCACGCCGAGAAATGAAGCACTTGAGTTGAATATTTTCATCAATCAGGAACGAAAGTTAGAGGTTCGAACCTCTGACTATATGTTGAATGAAGATGAATTGAAAATTTATAGTATTAAGAAACTGTAAGCTGATTTGTTTGAACGAATACCGACAATGTTAATGTTTTTGTGACCTTGTATTCCGTGCCCCCTCTCCATTAAGAGGTTGCCTCAGTATATAACGTCGGCTTAGGAATCAAAGTTAAAGTTTGGAACTGAACGTTTCATGACAAGTCTTGTCACAAAACATGGGGCAATTAAACCCCGCACAAAAAGTTTCCAATATCAACTTGTTTGTTGTGATTTTGACTTAACGAGTGCAAGTCCCACCCCCATTTTTATTTTTTATTTTGGTTGATTTGAGGCGGGGATTGCCCCAGCGCCCTCCCACCCCCCAGTGGTTTCGTTGCTGGTTCAGTCAATAATTAAAGGAAAAAGGAAAACTAAGCCCAACGTTTCTGGAATTTTCGTTTGCAGATTGCATGTTGTCGGTGAATATTAGTTCCCAAAGTAAACGCTATTTTCTTACACCCACGAAGGACAAAAGTGCATTACGCCAATGTTTAAACCGCACCAAGCTTTGTCCTATTCAGACGAACTTATTAAAGCTCAGTTTGCAAGTCTGTGCTCACTTCGAACGTCTCTACCCGCGTGGGAGAAGTGGACTATTCATCCTAGAGTGTCTAACAACTAAAACTGACTTAATGTCGTAATGATTTGTTGTAGCAGTTTATCGTTATCCAACCTGCAACATGAAATACGCATATTCATCATTTCTGAAACCAATACCTTAAAACAATCGAACTTTCGCAGCCATGCATGCCCTGGAGAAAGCAATCCATAAACGAGCGTAGCAGAGAAGCTAACATTTTTCTGTCTAAATTTCATTGTCCAATACTGTACAACTAAATTCACGTTGTTGCTAATTTTCGAAAGTCATTCAGGCACATGCATTCTCTACTACTACTGCATCGGACTGGTCATTGTTTTAAAATTTCGTGCTTGTGACCACTGAGCTTTATTAAAAATATGAAAGTTCGGATAACTACTATGAGAGTTCATTTCACGATTTTGTTCAAGAATTCGAAAAATGTCCACTCAATCTCAAAACAAACAGAATACTCTACCGTATTCCGCAAATTTTCGACAGTTCTTTTTAGTACATGGAACACACTTCAACTGTCTTTGTCAGGCGTTGTACTTGCATTTCTTCTTTGGCTTACAACATGGCTTGCGCTTGGTTTATGGTATATGGTTTACTGAGCTTTATGCATGTGGTCTGCTGCTAGCTGAACGGACCCATGCCATTTGTCGGTATTCGTTCAAACAAATCAGCTTACAGTTTCTTAATACTATAAATTTTCAATTCATCTTCATTCAACATATAGTTAGAGGTTCGAACCTCTAACTTTCGTTCCTGATTGATGAAAATCAACTCAAGTGCTTCATTTCTCGGCGTGGTCCCTCGGACACTACTCACTAACACCGCTCTTCGTGTTAGGAAAAGGGAAAAGGGGATGTTCGCCTCCGGATGTGGATTAAACTACAGTAAAGACTGAAAAAAGTCAAAGGGAAAAAAAAGCCACGAAAAAAAGGCCACGGAAATAACCGTGTTTACTGATTTGTTTACTTTTTTTTTTTGGAGCTTAGGGTGTACAAGACGGTGGTTGAAAGGGTGAGAAGGGGTTTGAAGATTCCACTACGACCACGGCCAAGCAGGCCTACAATACTCTTAATACCAGAATAACTACTCAACAGCAACCTATAGAAAAAGAACCTCAGGCAGAAAAACTGCAGAAAACAATGGCTCCTGACTGCCCTAAAACACCCTGGGGCATCTACCAAGTCCTATGACGAATGCAACATGGGCCACGTGTGAGAGACCAGAAGAGGTGTATCTGCGTCTATTGAACCACATTTCTGCTACTACTGTACGACCTTGACACCACTAACAGAATCGCCAGCCACTGCGATGGTACACAACATCAAATCAGTTGGAATCGCACACAAACCAACTTTCGGAAAATAACCATCATTTGAGGGTCCTAGAATCTCTTACCATAACACATTTAGATAATAAGATGTAAAACCTTTGAATCATCAACCCCATTCTCTCCCCTTCAGCTGTCATCATCTACATCCAAAGCTTCAAGAGCACCTGGACACCAAATGGCATGTAACCATACAGCTAGCAGCAGAGCGCCTGGACACCAAATGGCATGTAACCATACAGCTACCAGCAAGAGCGCACATGTAAAGATCAGTGGTCAAGCCTGAAGAAGAAAGTCGGCGTTAAAAAACACTTAACACCTGTGCTTGAATGAATTACAAAAAAAATAACAGCCACGTCGATTTAGTTATAATTAATTGAAGTTAGGGTTTTCTATCATAATGTGCTTTATATGGCTCGAAATTCATGTTGAACTGTGTGTGACGCAAAACTGCAGCAAACCATGACCACCATGATCTTGGAATCCTTGTCCACACTTCTCTTAAGTTTCACCGTCACGCTGATTGTGTCATTGGCAAAGTTATGAAAAAGGCTCATTACATCTTGGAATCTTTTTTACAATTACCTACTGACTTGTTTTGAACTCTGTATACCACCTTTCTCAGGCCTAGTCTTGAATATTATTCACAGGTCAGAAGATGTTGCCATACTTCTTTTCGTGATCGACTTGAATCCTGCCACCATCTATTGACAGACAAAATGGTGCAGACCCCTTAGATGTATTTCCTATGATGAACGCCTTAAGCGCTTAAACCTTCCAACTGTCGACAAAAGATTCAAATGTGGTGACCTGACCTTCCCTATCAATTTCTAAATCATCACATCGATATCAACCTTTCAGATTTTTTTGTTTCTCCCACTGCTCGGACTAGAGGCCGTGACTGTAGACTTATTGGTTCTAAATCCTTTAACAGTGTAAAGCATCGTTTCTTCGCTGAAAGGGTTGTCCCGTTTGAAACTCTTCTGTTGTTTCGGCAACTTCAGTCAACCCTTTCAGCTCACCTTGACCATGAAAATTGTAGCGTCGCTGCTTTTTTTTTTATGGTTTTCGAGGGGTGGGTGCCTTAGATTTATTCGATTCTATTTGTAATAACTAACATTATAAAATCGCTCCTGTCGATTTGAAAAAAAAAGAGTGTGTAATCTGACTTCATAAATTAGTCACTTAGTTTTGCTTTAATTTAACCGCTAATATTTGCTTCCTGCAGTACTTCTATAGAAATGTTTCTGAAATAGTTGGGATTTTATGTTGTCCGGTGCATTTTCCATACAAGTTTCGAACAGCGACCTCAAAATGATACATACTTTTCCGTAAAAAATACCTTTTTTAGTAGCAGAAAAAGTTTTGTGATCCCTTTTAAAGCAACTATTTGAAACAGTTATGTAGTCTCCAAGCTGTTTAATTTTGAGGATTCCAGTGGTCTTGTCAATCTCGTTTAACATACTGTTTTTAAAACATGACATATGTTTCACAATTTTAACTATTCGTTCGATTTTTCTGCCTTAACCTCTTCCACATCAGGACGTATGCCTACACAAGCAGACAAGGGGCTCTTGCAAACCCGAGTGAAGCGAGCAACGCACTGCCGAGTTAGAGGCTTGGCTTGTGGAGAGAAGGGGAAGAGAGATCAAATCGTGTTAGCGAATTATGTTCATGTGGAACTTTCTAGGACCTTTTGAACGTACGTCTGGAGTGGAAATTGTTAATTGTCCGCCATTTTTCTTCCTTCCATCAAAATAATAATTTAACCTGCCAGGACTACTGAACAGATTTAATTTTTTTTCTTTGATTTAACCCTTTGAGTGCTAAACCCGAGAAAATCTCGGGCCAAACACAAGCACAGGTGGAAGTATTAAAAACAGAGTCCTTACTACGCGCGAGATGGCCAACAATGCAGGAATGACAACAATACTAGGTTCCCTTAACAAGCCGACTCTAGAGACGGCCGTGGCCGAGTTGGTAGAGGCGTGTGCCTCATGTTTAACAGCTCCTTCAGGTTGCTAGTTCGAGCCCCGTCCAGGTTACCCCTACTTTTTTGGAGATATAAAAAAAAAACTCAGCTCTCAAAGGGTTAAGAAAGAATTTTTCAAAACACAAGTTAAGAATGAATTTTTCAAAACACAAGTTAAGAAAGAATTTTTCAAAACACAAGTTAACCCTTTGAGTGCTAAACCCGAGAAAATCTCGGGCCAAACACAAGCTCAGGTGGAAGTATTAAAAACAGAGTCCTTACTACGCGCGAGATGGCCAACAATGCAGGAATGACAACAATACTAGGTTCCCTTAACAAGCCAACTCTAGAGACGGCCGTGGCCGAGTTGGTAGAGGCGTGTGCCTCACGTTTAACAGCTCCTTCAGGTTGCTAGTTCGAGCCCCGTTCAGGTTACCCCTACTTTTTTGGAGATATAAAAAAAAAAACTCAGCTCTCAAAGGGTTAAGTTTACTCTATTGGTAAATAGAAATAAACACTAAACGATAGAGTTGTTGGCCTTTACCTGAAGAGAACAGAATGGGAAGCAAACTAGTTTAAAACTTCATTGTTTTCAACCTGCATCTGCTCCAGCAAAATTTTAAAATGTCACATCGCTCACGACAAAGTAAGTGGGGATGTGGTAGCAGAGCCCCTCCAACTCCAGAAAAACCAGACTGTCGAAAATTTGCAAGGATGGTGGAACGGTAAATATCCTTTACTTTGAAACCTAAGCGTACAAAATATAAACATGGACTCCAGCAAAATCTGTGTGTTTTCAGTGCAGTTTTTCAGCACACAATATTGTACTTAAAAAGATAAATTCCAAATTTTTAACAATTTTATTAAGCAGGCGATGGGTGCTCATACTTTCCACCAGAAAATTGTGGCCTGGGAAGTCACAATTTTGCATTAGAAGTATAAAATCGGACCAAGAACTAAAATGAACAGTTGGAAAGATGCCATTTCATTAGTTATGATACTCTTTTCATAGGTTGTACTTATTTGTCTCTAAAGGTGCTTTTCCGTTTTCTTTTAGGTGTTGCAACTTTTACCTCAGCACTGGTCGGTTGGGGTAGTGGAGCAGTTCTTGTGCCGGTCATTACGAGCAGCTCTAAACACACGACGCAACAAAAGCATTGAATGCAAACTGAATAGAGGGGAAAACATCCAAGTTAAATTTTCAAAATACGATTTAGTTCGCGAACCAGTAACGATGACCGAAGAAAGGTGTGTAATTTGTTTGTGCCATGTGAATCTATAATGTTTTGTTTGGCTTGCAACCTGTCGTGTAATCCTGTCAGAGCCAGTGCGCTAAGAGGGTATGTCCCCCTCTCTTTTAAAAAATACATTAGAAATTTAAAATTAGCACTCTCTACGACCTAATTTAATTTTAAGCAGTGAGGAAGTAACGTAAATTCAAAAAGTCGACAAAAATGTTCGTTGTGGTGCTATTTTTTGACGGAAGTGTGGCTTCAGGTGGAAAAGGCTTATGACAACCATTCACCCACTTCACTTGTTCCTTGGCTGTTTGTTTACATCGGCACGACTGTTGGGGTGTTTCAAATTTGATTCGCCCCTATATTCGTACCAATGTAACTTTAAAAACACATAAACACATACTGTGAGAGACTGGAAAAACGGTAAATTTCACAACAACGAAACGCTCATTCTCGCAACCACTAAAATGGTGTTTTTTGTTATTTTGAGAATAAGCGTTTCGTTGTGAAATTTACCAATGTAAACAAACAGCCAATGAACAAGTAAAGGCATGAAAAAAAAGAACTGTTGTTGTAAGCTTTTTCCATCAAAAGAACGGTTAATCCAAACTTAGCACCACAACGAACTTTTGTTGTTGACTTTTTGAATTTACTTTATTTCCATACTGTTTACAAGATTTCACCATTCCTACACAATGTTTCTTTTTCCTACAGTATTAAATTTCAAAGTAAATCTTCATTTAGCTTTTTTGCAATAATTAGGTTAAGGAATAGGATGGAAAAAGTGCAATGCGAGACTGATAGGCTTGAAATGCGCGGACGCATGAGGGCTACCCTCCCACCGAGTTTCATGATGTTTAAACGGCAGTTTTTGAGCCCCAACCGTTTGACCGCGCGGCCGTAACACTCTTAATGCTATTTCGAAGAGGCGTCGCAGGGTGTTTTTTTTTTATTTTTATGTAAAAAGAAGGATGTTGAAGAGATAAGATCATTTTTATATTAGTGGCAACTCCCTGACCCAAGTGTTACACTCGTATCGAAAGTAATCTAAATCAGTGTTCGTATGCAACTTTAAATTTCTTAAGCCTTAAATTTGATAAGCCAGAGAATGGAAATTTTTATTGTCGGAGTCCTGAAATAGACTTGATATTTATTCAATCAATTCTACATGAATCCGGGAAATCAAAAATGCTGGCCTTAGGCCATGCAAAGTTAATTGTTTTGTTTACAGGCGCGTGCGGGTGCCTGAAATTACCGCGGGTCAAAATTTTTTATCTCAATCTTGGTACACCCGCTAAAAATCGTATTTTTGCCAAATTTTGACCGTTTTTGACATTCCAGTATACCATTTTAACCGGCTCGAAATAAGCTTTTCAATGGTGCAAGTTTCAAACCTCTAGCTCAAACCTCTATGAAGATATTTGGCAAAAACTAAAATATTTTTAATACTAGACGACATAATAACATATTAGCCGAATATTATACTCCTTTAGGCTGACTGCATACTCTTTCAGCTTTGAGCTAGGTACGTGGCAAAGAAATGTGAGCAGTTAAATAAAATAAAAAATAAAATAAAATGCCTGGTTGCCTGGTGCTTTAATTTGCAACCACGCCCGTAAACCAAACAATTTTTTTTGCATGGCCTTACAGTAAAATTTTAGCTTTACATAGTCATCATCATGTGAGACTGCATTTTCCAACTGGCTGACAGTATTAAAAGAATAAGGCCTGATTTCAGATATTCAGTTTTAAAAATACTGTAGCGGTTATTACTCTGAATGCTCAAATCGATCAAATGTCAGTCAGAAAACGTAACGCATAATTTCAGATAACAGAAATCTTCACCAGATTCTTGCGAATTTTCAATAGACAGTATATTTGTGTGTCTACATCAGGCACTAATAGTTTTTTGAGAGATTGTAACTACATCATTTGGAAATTACAATTCGAAATCGGCACGTGGCGTGACCCACTGGATCCATCGGGGGCACTGGATGTGTCAGGCCTACTGGATGCGTGGAACCTATTGGATGTGTCGGGCCTACTAGATGTGTCGGGCCTACTGGATGTGTCGGGCCTACTGGATGCGTCGAGCCTATTGTATGTATCAGGCCTACTCTCCCATCGACTTGAGAGTATCACAGAAAAGTCTTCTCGCAGCAGAAACCTGGAGTGGAAAGTTGATAGCGGAAACTTGATCCACGGATTTGCAGCACCTTGTGTATTCATCAGAGTGGCTCCATTTTTTAGACGTTGCTGGATGTCCAGGGATTCAAGTCCTCTAAATGACTATCGTATGGGACATTTTGCTTCATCCAATCTCATGCTTCGTCTCCATGTGATGGGTTCAATGCTGTTTTTTTGTATCTTTATTCTTTGTATCTGCCATGTGCTGTTTAACTCTCTTTCAAGCTCCCATTCGTGTTTCCCCGATGTAAACAGCACTGCACTCCTCATGGGATTCTGTACACTCACTTATGTGTATTATGGATTTTGGACAAAATGCTCGTATCTTCTTCGTTCCTCTCTACTCCGTTTTTTCAGCAGTTTGTCTTTGAGATGTCCTCCATTTTTCAGGATGGTTCAAAACCTTTTTCTTTTAGCACTCTAGCACTCTATTTTGGTGCTTCGAAGAGGATTTCTGTTAACTGAAATTGTGCGTTAAGTTTTCTGAACTGACATCTTCCGAACCGATATTCAGTTTTGACGTTACTGAACGTGGACTTGGAAAGATGAAGACTAACAAATAGCATAGCTCGTAAATCGGGCGTTATAGCCTTAAGACAACTGAATTTTAATTCTGTCACGAGCATTCATCTAGCATATCTTATATTCTGTGCAGTCAACAGACTTCATCGTTTGGCAGTAGTAATGTTTAGATAAAAAAGTATAGTTAAATTCAATGTGTGCCTCTTGTAATTGTAATATTTTGATTTTCTTGTAGGACGTGCGCCGTCTGTTCATGCAGGTTCACAACACCAAATTTTGCAAGATTTCCGAATGGGTTGATAGCTCACCCCCAGTGTAGTCAACAAAATTCTCCTTCTAGTTCAGGAGACGGGAGGACTTCCGGTAATCCTAGGTAGTTACGGTACTGCCTAGGGGGTAAGCCTTTAGGCATGTGTCTGCATCCCGTCACTGTTTAGTGAACAAAATGTTGTTGAAACCAAAGTAGCCTATAGTAGGCAAGAAGCCTCTCCAGGCATTGGATCAAGTCAAGAAGAAATGAAAAAAGTGTCTCATATTTTACGATATTGCTGTTATCATTTTGGTTTAAAAATCGTACCCGTTCCCAGTCCGTAAATTTTCGTATGTTTCAGTGAAGAAAGAAAAAAAAATCTGCAAATAATTGAAGAAGTAGGGCGGAGCAAGACTGGACTAGCAAAGTGTCGTTGCCATTATTTATAACTTTTATTTCCGCTTCAAATTACACTCCCAATTCTTCTATACAGAGCAAGGTCTGTTGTATCATCACGTGATTGGACATGAAATCTTAGGTGTCGTTACTTTTTCTGTCATACTACCATTTGAAATATGTTCGTTTTTGTGACAAATCGTATTCAAAGAATCAGATTTTCGTTCACTTAATTTGGTTTACTTTTAAGTAGGGATCGACTGAATCCGAACTGGGTCTGAAGCCAGACATTTAGGATTCGGAAAAATGTTTAGACGATTTTTCAATAACTTCGCTAATTTTTAGCCGATTTCTACATTCCGACATTCCAATATAGCATTCGAAGCATTTTTTCACACCAGCTTTCCAATGGAGCTAATTTGAAGTGGCTACCATAAACTGTTCAAAACCAATGAACAAGTTGTGAAAATGTGTACTGAAATCTTTAAACTTTACTCACTTTACTACTTTACTCAGCTTGAGGTAAAATTTAGTGTGTACAAAATGCAAAGGGTTGAAACAATAAAGGTTTTATTTTGGATTCGGTTAGGATCTGGATCCCTATTTACCAAATCTTGTAAATTATCCGGATCCGATCCTGATTTGCTAAAAGTAGATTCGGTCCATCCCTACTTTTAAGCCATTGTCTGTCCAGCTCCATTGAGGTGGACTCCGTCATTTACCTAAACAGGGTTTCTTAAGGAAATAAATATCCCCCCCTCTAAATTGTTCACAACACGGCAGTTAGGCAGACTAGCATCATTTCGTTCCATCCAGTAACAAATCTTGTACAGTATACATGTAAAGCTTTACTGGTGTGTTTCATCTTAGAATCCCCAAAAAAAAACTTTGTTGACAACAAAGTTAGTTACTGGTACCATTATTTTTGTCAAGACAAGTTAAAATAACAATACCTTATGCAAAATTAAAAATAAAGGAGATTCTATGGTATAGTCATTTACTTTTTTATTCTTGTGGGTTAAACCAAAATATCAATTCACTGTATCAAGTTTGGTGGTATGCTGAATAATATGTAAAATGGTGGCGCTACACCCATTCAAGACGGGCACACTCAGCGAGTCAGAAAATTTTATACGGCCGTGGAAAACAAAATTCTTTGATTTTCAGATGACGAGTGCTGGTTTCAAAAAAATGTGGGCATCGGCCCTTTTTACTTTCCTGTCATTATTGGAAGAATTGCTGACTTTGCCAAAAATGTAGTCAAAACTCGTTAAACGAAATCATGAGGGTATTATTTTTACTTCCGTTATAACATATTTTCTTTAAATCTTTTAAACGAAATGTGAAAAACTATAAACAAATTTTGTTGCGCAATCTAATTTATTAAAACTGCAAAAGTACGTAAAAACATTCTTTGCTCTGGTATGTTAAAACCAATCAAAATTAAACACCTTCGATAGCTTCATTCTGGGCAGGACGTATGCATTTTACACGTGGCTGATTGCTTACCTTCTTCATTAGAATGTTATAATTGTGTTATTCTTCCTTTAAAATCATTCTCAAACTGCTGTGTAGTATTCAGGGTTTGTACCAGTACCTACAAACCTATTTTTCATTTTGACATTTATACGGCTTTGCAACACCTTGAAAAATCTAAAGGGTCCTTAAAAGTCCTTATTTAATTTCCATACCAATCGAATTAAGCTTTGCAGGCAACTTTTGTTTAGACATCACTTCAAATTTATTTTGACCAGACTATGGCAGAATGTAAGTGGGTAAGCCGCAGTGGAGCCTGGAGAAGGAGGCAGGGGGCAGTCGGCGCCCTTTTTATTCCATACTGCCCACTACAGTATTTTGCTCAGGTATGCGGGAACTGGGGGTACAGCTAGTATATATATATTTCTCACCGTTGTAACATTAGGCATAATCCTAAACGAACAGCTTACTTTGCGTGTATGTGTATACACGGTACTTTTAATTTTTTTATTTAATGATTTAATTGGTAAAAATGCAAAAAAATTGGTAGGCCTGTATTTTTTGTCTTGCAGACCGAATTATCTATACGTCTTCGTCTTTGTCGCTGTCAGAATCTCCACCCTCAGATACATTTCCGTCATTTTAATCGTCATCGTTTTGCATTTTTGTGCTCACAAGCTGTTCTTCCGAGACATCCAACGTTGTACTAATCCCACATCGATTGAAGGCAGTTTAAGATCGTCTCTTCCGTACTCTATCGCCAAGCACGGGAAATCCAAAGCACGATATCTTGTCTGGTGGGTTGTACAAAATTTCCTCGAATATTTCTTTGTGCAGAATATTTCTGCGTCCATTTCGTCCACTCTTCTCTTAATTTATCCTTAACAGGTCTGTTTATAGAAACATCCATCGGTTGCGAGATAACGTTGCATCCTACGTAGTGAAAAAAAATATAAAATGCTCGTGTAACGAGATGTCATCAAGAGCCGTGGCCAGTCAGAGCGCACGAAAGAAACGTGCTTGGCAAGAGCACCGCTGAGTTACATCTACACCGCTGAGCTACGTTGTGAGTCTGGCCAACAACTTTCTCAGTATAACATAGACTCTCAGTACAACAAAGTTTGCGTGCTTTAATGGGATACCACGGTAGTGATAAAGTAAACACACCTGCAGGAATAAGAACAAGTTCAATGTTTCGATTTGCCAAGCCTTCTTTTGTTTCATCCAACATGTGAGGGCGATATCTGTCTAGTACCAGCAGTCTTCTGACATCGCCGGTGTCGCTGCCCCATACACGACGAATCCAATGCTGAAGTTTATCGGCCGTTATCCAGCCGTTGGTAGTAGCGTCGATTTTAACGTTTTCCGGAATGGTTAGCTGCTGCTTAACACGTGGCAGAATAATTCCATTCCGTTCTTTACAAATTATCATAGCCGAAAATTTATGGCCATTTGCACTTCCGCACAAGGCTCCAGTACATCCTTTTTTTGTATGCTCCGGTGGTTGCAATACGAATAGTTTGTTGACCACATGCATTCATTGTGTTCGGTACTGAATCAAATCTACACAATAAAAAAGAAGGGTACAACATTTTAATTCCCTATCGTTATAAAGTTTACTGCATTTGCACTTCGTGGTTGTGAATTACCGTAAAATGAATCGCTGCATAGTCTGATCCATGTTTGCAATGTTATGCAAAGCGTAATCATTCTGTCGTAGTAGTATTTTTATGCTTTTTCGAAAAGCGTCAAGTTTTTCTTTAAAATCGGCTGGTACGTGTTGAGCGTTGTTTGTGCCACGATGGATCCCTGGGTCAAATCTTTTTTTCCAGCCCTGCAGCCAACCTGTGGATGCCTTAAAGTTCTGTTCGCCATTCTTGGCAGCGTAATCTGCAGCAATTTCCATCCACATTTGTGTTTACAACTCTGCCGTCGCTGCGTTCTACTTCTAAATACTCGTAGGTAGCTGCATCCAATTCGTAGGAAGTTGGTGGCCGTCCTGGATACATTCTTTTAAGATGCTTTAACTTCCCACAGTCATTTAAAACAAGGACGTCGTGGTCTCTTCATTCTCTAAGTCTTTTATGGTCAATTGCAAATTCTCGTGCTGTAGCTGACACGTTTATCACGTTTATTAAATAATCCAATGCTGGCTCTTGTAGCTGACAGTGTATGATTTTCGCTTTGGCATTTTAACGTGCTTCTCCTTAGCAAGTACACGCCGAAGTGTTCTGTGGCACGAAAAAAAAAAACCTGTAGAAGGGAGGAATGCTTTTAAACATGCTTTAGAAGCGTTTAATCCGTGGAATGATTAGTCAGTATGGAATGTTTAATGGAATGTCGAGCCAATGCAGCAGCTAGGGCGGGTCCACTTTCTTGCTGAGGGGGAGAAGGTTGCAGACCGCCAAGCAAGGATGCCAGCCGGGAGCTGTGACGTCACTCGCTGTAAACAAAGGCCACGTTTGCCCTCCAGCTTGAGACCGCGCTAACTCGCGCTGAATGCTGTCTAATTTGTCACTGAGCGTTGCATAGTCCCGTTTAACACCGGCAATGGCATCAATATCATTATTGTCTTGTGACGACGCAGCGCTGCTGCATATCGGAAAAGTTGCTGCCGCTGATGACAAACCGTGAACGTGCCCTGAAGCGTTGTCATGGCAGCCGTTTCCGTTAGCGCCGTTAGTGTTCGGCTCGTTACAGTCTTTCGGGTCATTGCCTTCGACGACTTGAGCTCTGCGCGAAACGACAGAGTTTACATTTTTCACGGTTTAGTTGAACCAAAATTTGACGCTTTAGGCCTGCTGGTGCAACAATACCGATGTCACAAAGTTTCTTTCGGAGATCGGCAGCAGTCCAATTGTCCGGGTTCGATTCGTCCAATGCAACAACTTCAAACGCTTTACATTTTCCAGGCCGACCCCGACGAACGGTCACGTTTCTGTTGGAAGTCATTGCTGAAGCACTGTTCCCGGTTTTGGCCATAGTCGAAATAAAAAGAAACGAGCTCAGGAGACAATGAAAAAAAAGGAAGCACACACACGAGCGTTAAAGCTCAACCAGCATGAGCGCGCTCTCAGCCTGAACTGAGATGTCTTTGTTGACAATCTTAATATAAAGGCAGAGTTAAAAATAGAAAGTTAAAAATAGGAAGGTCACGCGTGTGCCCGAGTTGGTCATCCCATACTGCGCCCAGACCAAACCAATGCTATAGCATTACTCTCCAAAATAACTACTTATAGACGGGGTGGGAGGGGAGGAGTGGGATTGAGTTCGAGTGGCAGCAAGCTGTTGCAAATTAAGGGGTGGGCGTTAACATTGTAATTTCGTGATTTTGAACTTAATGGTTTTGTTTTGGGGGGGGGGGATTTAGCATTAACTGGGCGTTTAATACGCAATTTACGGTAAGTCCCAAAAAGGCACTTTGGATCAACAGAATGCATCCCTGTTAACAATTTTGCATTAGTGGATAATGTTTTGAGCATGCCATCAAGCAGAAGGCAAAATAAACTCAACATTTACTGCAAACTTTACGAGACGTTCCTGGGAACTGCAAAACTTGTGAAGTGTTCCTGGGAATTCCGAACAATGTGAGCAAGCGCAGCTCAATGGTCAGAGTGGCCGACTAACAGCCAAGTGAATGCCGGATAGTATAAAAAAAATCCATATGTGGCATGATAAAGTTAAACAATTTGTTCTGATATTTTTTTTATGGGTCGAACAACGTCATTTAACTGAAGAGTTGCTTAATTGGGAGAACATATCAGTATAACAATATAACGGAATATCGTCTAACACAAAATTTTTATAATGGAAAATCTTAAAGCGCTCACTGCGGCTATACATATAACATAGGGAAACCGCAGCTGTATTATTGTCCAGTTAGACGGTTATCTGTTTTACGATTATCCATTATACGATGTTCCATTCAGATGAGTTTCCAAATTTTTTATTTAGGTAGATATTGGACAGTTAATCCATTTGATGATTTTCCAGTTAGACTTCGTCTGACACCCCTCTTTTATTACGGTAGTATGCTTTATTTGCCTCTTATATTTGTTGTGTTGGTAAATGCAGGTTCGGTAGTTCTCTGTATAACTCAAGAATTCCATCCATTGACTGCCCTTTACTCTTTCATTTGTACTGGTTTTGCCTCATCGTTTTCCAGCTATTTTGACCGAAGAATTTAAGATATTTTCTTTTCATGGCAATAGCTGTCAAATCTGGTTTACACCCCTTCAATTTTTAGTCTTCCTAAAGTTCCTACATGTGAAATGTGTGCAGACCTGCTTGGCAGCCGAAAGATAACAGGGTGTGGTTTATGTCAGTCGCGGGATTCAAACCGGTTTTCACTTGGTTTGGGGACGAGGAAGCTGAGCACTGGGCTGTTGCAGCCCGCAGGCCCTCTCCTAAGTTTGCGGTGCACGTAGGGATGTAATGTTTGCCCTTCATGTAGTGGTACGCCTTCGTGTACTCCCGAGACTCGGGAGGATAAAGTTTCGGTTGAACAGTTTTTTAACAATTTCACAAATAGTTGAGTATTTAAGATGTGTTCGTTTATATGAAACAGAGAGAGAGTGCTCAGATGGCTAAAACTTCTAAACTTTCTGTTATTTTGCTTTAACAGTATTGCAAATTTGTCGGGAAAGGTCGGAATGCCCATACAACTTCTATTGTCTGTCTTGTTGGTCTGAGGTGTACTTTTAATGAGCGACTACCGCTTAAACTTTAAAAACATTAAGATGTGTTTAGCTTTGTGTAGTGCTTAATATATCGTTAGAGAAATTTTTTGCAGTCACTTTGTATTTTAACTTGCCTTGGCATCACGAATATGGTTTACGGTATTTCATTATTTTCATTCCAGATGTTGATAACTTGTTTCTCACATAATTCATGTTTCATCTTTTTTTTTTCCCTGTAGTCATGGAAGTAATAACATTTATAACTTCTGTTAATTATTTTACAACACAGTGGCAAGACCCTTTTTCCTTAGTGGGTATGGTTGTGTGAGTGTGAAGCTGTTGTTTATTATACCTGCATCAGTTTGCTCGGTTATAGTAGTTTTACCATTCTTCTAAGGAATCCTGTGGCTAAACCAGAACCATTTACGAGTATACAAATTTGGTGTGGTGCAAATACGAGTGATTTTTTTGTTCAAGGCTGTACAATCGTGAACAGTAACCACTAAAAGAATTCAAAACCAGAAGCTTGCAACACTGGCCAAAAATATTGTACTTCTGCACAGTCAAAACCACACACAACAGATTTGCGTGGATCCAAAGCAATATTTTAAACAAGCTTGAC
Source organism: Lithobius niger (assembly GCA_023313725.1). NCBI lineage: Eukaryota > Metazoa > Arthropoda > Chilopoda > Lithobiomorpha > Lithobiidae > Lithobius > Lithobius niger. The sequence continues at coordinate 18,238 of JAHWFP010024816.1, forward strand.
ATCAAGTTATCGGAGATTGCTACAGTAGCGATTTCATTTTAATTTGGCTCATCACCTTAAGTTGGTCTAAAATGAGGACTGTAAAAGATGGATGATCAGATGGATGATAAGTTGCTGTTCGAGCAGACAAAACAGCATTGGCTGCGGTTACTGTAAATCACATATAAAAATGCTAAATCATATATATTAAATGCCCATACGTGTATGCAGTTAATTTGGCAAAACTCGGATAAGGGCTTTACAGTAAACATAATTCATTTGATAACCTGGTCAGGTTCAAAAGGTACTCCCATCACGGAAATGTCTGTGATTAGGCAGTCATCGTACCTGAACTGGATTCAATGATTTATTCTCAGTTATTCACAAATTTAGTTGTGTTAGATGGTCATTCCTCCAAAATCCAGTACAATTTCTAATCTCGCACACCTACTTAACTACAGGCTTGGAGGTAATCGCTTGGTATCGCTAACCTTCCTTCCAGGATAAGGGGGAGGGGGGGGATTGAGGCTTAATGGCGCGTCGACAACTTGGTCATTAGCGCCAACCTCAGTCACAGTGCAGTGGTCCGGGTTGCCACTGCACCACACATTACAGAGATAAGAGTGATAAGAGGATAAGAGTGATCCACACGTCCTGATGCAAAGTTCCGGAATATGGCAGTGTAAATGCATGGGTGTTTCCGATTGGATACACGTTAATTTCGCTAAATGTATGAAGCGTTCAGGGAATTTTCCACGACGATTCAAAGGGATAGAAAATTGATTTTAATGTATGAATGTTTTAGCTAATTTTGCCCCGGAAAAGCGACGATTTAAGGGGTGGGCTTCCATGATGTCATTATTACTTGAAAGCATTTTCGGAACATGGGCTTAGCTTTACCTGAGCGTTTTAATATGTGATTTACTGTATTCATGGCAGCAGGTGACGGGCGAAGTTAATCATCTCCTAATAGATCTACAAGCCCCGTTTCTCAGGCCAACCTATTTTAATTTTCTTTTAAATGTTGTATTTTTAGTTTAGATACCTCTTTCTCCATCATGCCTGAAAAACCCAAATCCAATAAGGTTCTAGACTGTACAGCCTTCATACAGCCTCTTGTTAAGCATATAGCATAATTTGTTGAATAATTTTGTAATGCCTTATAATTTTATAAAGTGTTAGGGATTGACCGATCGATATTGTAGTCATTATCAACCAGTATTATCTGATCTGAGTCTTCAACAATAATACACTTAATGCCATATCCACATTTGTATTTTTTACTGATCAACACGGTCTGCTCTTTTCGAACTTCAATAACTTGGGAATTGGCTGACACAGAGAAATGCAGAGAAACGCCACAGTAATGTTTGTTTAAAATGCTGTTTGAGGCATTAAAAGAAACTAGAAGTCGGGTTTCATCCACCTGACTAGGTTTAATTGTTGAATTGTTAAATATAATTATTAATGCTGCACAAATGCCAATTTTACCGATCCGATACCAAACCGGTTTTAAAAATTTTGCTGATACCGGTACCGATATCCAAAATTTGTGTCCCCAATTTTTCATCAACGGTGTAGTTTTCTGCAAAAAGTCCAATAATTATTAAAATAAAAAATGTTTAAATAGTAACCCAGAAATAGGTAGGAAGATACTTGGTTATTTCCTGAGAAAAGCACCGTGAACCACATGTAGTACTCTGGAACGGTTCCCGAGTTATCGATATTTCTGGAAGCTGCCGATACCGCAACCGATCCGATCCAGTATCAGTGTAGCCTTAATAATTATTAAATAAGTATGCTAAACTTGGGAGAACAAGTGCTAATTTGAATTACACACGGCAAATCGGAAAGTCCATTCCGGAGCCCGTAATTTTCCTATAGTTCCCGAGAAAGAAATCTGGGTGAATTAAGGATGTTTGGAGAAGAAGGTATGGCTGTCCTTGGCACACTTGTTCCAAGTTCTCATGATTAAAGTTTTACACATCCTAAAGTAGCAGTTTGAATCGGGAAGTCATAGAATCTGAACCCAATGGCAACGCAAAATATAATGAAATTTCAGGAGAATCATAGGATTTACAAACTATCAAAGCTAGCAGTAAAAACTCACTGCAGTACATCGAGGCACCCTGGGCGACCACTTGCTTGCATGTCTCTTGTTAATCATTTAATAATCGTACAATTCTACTCATATTTTTATTATTTCAGGTTTTTTTTTGGCTTATGGGAAGAATAGGTGTCTCCTCACCGATCAATTTCATGTTGCGCTAGAATTACGTAAAATGATCAGCTGAACAACATTTTCCCATACCATTTTTGGGGCAAAGGCTTAGTTTGGCCGTCAGAAATTAATGAAAGCCGTACTCTGGCACTGACGGACATACAAGAGTTCAATGTTTCCAGCTGACATCTTTTTCCCGTCAACAGTTCAGATAAGTGGGTTGTTATTGTCACTTTGGTTTTGTGGTTATTGTCGTTAGGTTAGGTTATGGGTACCGGCTTCTGTTTGGCGTTTCACTTGTAATGAACTGGTTGGGGTTTGGCGTTTCACTTGATGGACTTTGGCCCAGTTGATGCTTTCCTGTGCGGCGCCGTGTGCCTCGAGCCAGCCTGCCGGCAACAAGATGGCATCACAGCCTACCTCCCGTAGTGCTAACTTTGGACCTAAATCACGGCCAAATGGTGCGTTTGCCCCAAAAATGAAAGAGGAAAACATTATTCAGCAGGTAATTCTTACTCCATTAAAAAAAAAAAAAATCGGACGAGAGACACTTATTCTTCCCATGTTCCTTTTTTTTTGTCTTGTGTACGCAATCTGAACTGCTGCTCTTTGGACACTAGAGTTCAGAATTTTATATCATGATGACCTTGAAGTCGCGTGGCACGGTCAACCATTCATTCTTATCCAAATGGTTCTTGAGCCGTTGTATAGATTCATAAACTTGCTTCCAATACAAGACTTGGTTTGTAGTGCGACAAGAGACCACGTGATGAGACATTTTTAGGCCGCACGACCATTTACTGTTGTAGTCGTACGATCTCGGAAAATCTAAGATGGTGGTGACGTGCACTCGTGGAGATTGACAGAATGTTTCTGGCGTATTAACCAAATTAAAATTAAAAAATTCACAAATTTCCCAATAATAAATAAACTTGATTCGATCAGAGTTTTGAAGTTTTCACCCAAATTTCATTTCAGTCTGTGAAACTAAGTGGTGGTAACCATGGAAAAATGCTTTTGACTCATCCCATACATCTAACACAACCTCAAACTGTGATCTAGCCAACTTGCTTTAAATAGTGGCAGTTATCAGAGGCATCTGTTTGATATCAGGGGATCGTTATTGGACCAGAAAAATCTCTGTTGGTCAATCCCTTTACTTACCCAGTTGGATTTCTCTTAAAATTTACTTTAGTTTGCTGACGAGCTGTGAAGTAGCCCGAGTGTTCTTGCGTAGGTCTTACAAAAGGTGAACTTTTCATTCCAATTGCTATAACCAGTGTGTATGTGTCAGTTTCATTTGGTGTGTTGTAGTCAGGTTATTTTTTTCATTTTATATTGTTGCTGTTATAGTGAGAAAGAACCAATTCTTCTGCAGATTGCATTTTGTCAAACTTGAAACATGACATAATATCGTAACCTTTTCAAGTGTACGCTATACAAACAACGGAAGGAAAAAAACAACGTGTACGTGTTTTGCTATCTCCATAAATAATTCCATAGTTAATGGCTTAAATCGCTTATTTAAGGCTAAAAAAAGTCCAAGGTTAAATTTTATAAGCTGTATATAGCTCCACCACCAGTTTGCATAGCTGTACCTTGCTCCACCACCAGTTCGCATAGCTGCTCACTACCCAGCAGCCCACCCCTTGCCACCAAGTCCTCAGACTTGTTTGGGCAACGACGTGTACAGTCGAAGCGTTTTGTGCTCTGCAATTGCAGTTAGTTGCTGTGGGGAAAATGTCCAAAATTCGTTTGAATCTGCTCTCAAGTCGATGGAAGTGATCGCACCTAACAAATCCCCGGCGATAGACAACCGGCTTGCGTGCATTGTCGTAGTTGTGATTTTAGGTAAAATTAGTAAAATCGAACTGAATATGGCGGAAATTGGATCAGAAGGCCTTATAAGCTCATCCTAATCACTTCATAGTTGCTGTATTGGAAGTTAGTCTCTAATCTAATGGAAACGACCCGAATCTTAATTCTAGTGCTGTGAAATTTACGCCTGTCATTAGTCCCTGTACAATAGGCTGAATTATCGCACTCCTCCCTCCGAAACGATTCAAAACTCACTAATTGATGTAACTTGTGCAGTTGTTTATTTTCGCACATTTTTGTGTAACCACATATTACTTGGTTTCTTCGTTCACTAAATAACTTTTAAGTGATCTAATCTATTAAGTTGGCTTACTGGCAATGAAAGGGTTTGTCGAAACAATTAAGATGGTGTATTTGAAACATCAGTCAATAGAATATGGCAGAAATTTCCGCAAAGTGTATTACAAACCCTTAAAAAATAAATTACTAATTAATGCGGCCTGGGAAACATCTGTTCAACTAGAATTGTTTCAACAATTGTTGACCTATTCTTCCAGTTAGACTGTGGTGAGGAGTACAGTGCTCGCATGCCACAAACGTCTTACAAACAATATTCACACGTCCGCCGACACGATAGTAATTAATGTGTTCATTTCACATTGAAATCACTGTTAAGCTTGGCAGAATCAGCGCGACGTACGTCACAGACAGCTGAAGGCCGCCGCAGACAAATTTTGGCCAAATTTCCGCCGTTTTGTCAATTTTGACCGAATTTGACATTCCAATACACCATTTTAATCGTCTTCACGAGACCTTTTCATTGGTGGCGTACCCAGATCAATAGGATAAAGCACTGAAAAGTTATTCCGTAAAAACTAATAAACATGACACACATGCAGATAAAGACAGATTAGCTGCAGACAAATTTTTTGCAGACAATTGGTGTCGCAGACAGTGTAGAAAGTTCTGCCTCTGGGGACTGCTTTAGTTTGGTTTTTATGTTGAAAACTGACAAGGGCTCGGCCTCAGTTGTTAGGGCAGTGGATAATAAAAGTGGCGCATTAACATGCAGTAATTTCCTTAAAAGAACATTAAAGTAGACTTGTCATGTACCTCCACATGTAGGTCATCATTCCTCGATCATATGTAACCATTACACAGTTCAGAGGAAGAACATTTGAAATATGATGAAGGGTGACTAATGAAGGTGAAGTGACTAGGTAGGGTTGTGTGAGTATGGGGAAAAATTAAGTTTCACGCGAGTTCTGATAGTTGTTAAGCAGAGTGAAAATGAACGGCAGAGCTGCTACCGCTGTTGGCTCAGACTAACTTGGGGGGTCTGTTCGGAATTCAGAAATCGACATGGAAATTCAAAAACATAAAGGCCTGGAAGTGATTTTACCCAATTAACGATTAAACAATAAAAGGTAGAGAATTACACCGATAAAGCCTATGCTGCCTAAATTAGTCACTTGAATACTTTCATGGCAAGATTTTGTCTGCTGCGGATTGGTTCGTTCTCGCAACCACTGTGAAAAATATTGTGTTGTAAACTATGTAATGAAATGTATATTTGTAATTATGCCAACTGTAATTATCAAATCAATGCATCTTTCATATAATTTATCAAGAGAAGTGCAGATTAAATTCATTAGGCACGTATTATTACGATCATGATATGCAATTAAGTTTGTATCATAAAATATTGTTTAAAAATATTATTTTACTAACAATAAAATAGAAGGAGAAAAACCTGTTTCCTTTTGCTGTTAACTGCCTCTGTCAAAAATTTAAAAGTGCCTGCCTACTTGCTGGTCAAGCACAGGTGACGGGGCCTCAATAGGGTGGCATCACAATACTAGCATGGAACTTTCAACCTAGACTGAGTAAAACACCGCAGCAAAGCGAAGCTTTTATCTCAGTCAGTCGTGCTCACAACAGACTTGTACTGCATGAACCATCAAGAGTCGCGAATGTTGTGCCAACGACAACACATAGGAAAGCGAACTGGACATGGGATACAACAACACTGTCTGTATTGCAGCAGTGTCTTTTTAGTTGGCACATTTTAAAATGGATCTTTAGCAACGAATGACTAAAAGTTGGTGAATAAACTCTTACGAACTCATGCGTGAAGTGTCAAGAAAAACTTTTACGCATCTCCATTGGAGTGTGAATACTGTGTGAGATGTAAGAGTTTTTCGTGGGGTTCAGTCATTAAAAAAACTAATTCACATATCAAAACAGCTGTGAGGTGACATTACTATTTTTAAAAAGGTTACATCCCTAACTGCTCAATTATTATTTATTTTTTTAAATTCTACTTTCTCTTTCCACTTGGAGTTACAAAAACGTGTGTGGACAAAGCCACATGTGGGCTTTCTGTGAATTATGATACAAATGTGGTATATATCAGTGAAAAATATTTGGCAAGCTTAAAAAAAAACCGGGTTAAAAACAGTAACTGAAAAAGTGCTTTGCAGAACCCAGCTTTTTAATTCTGTGAATGGCTTGACATTTTTCACCTCATGTTCTTTGCGAACTTGATTTCCCCCTACTCTATAATCTGGGAATGGATCCAGCATCGATAAATGTGTTAATCCTCTAACAGCCAATACTCTCTAATGAAGATAAAACTCGTAATTATGTAATTATGATACTTGGACAATTAAATTAGTTTGGAACAAACAGTTTAAAGTGAACACAAATTGATCATATACAAAATATTTCAAGAAACAAAATCGCACCTGAACCACCAGGAAGAACACGGTTCACAGTTATACTTGAATTTTCGGATAAAATACCGTTCTCCTTCTTCAGAAATACACACACAATACGGAGGAAAAATAAGTTCGCACATCACCAATCGTAAACAAAATTTCAAAAGGACACGCGTGGAGAAGCAGACCAAAAAATAGACAAAATAGACATTTTTTTTTATTTTACATTTTACAAGCGGCATTTTTAAATCGGCGGTCGAGCAGGCCGCTGATTTAAAAACGCCGCTTGTCTAATGCGCCTATGCAGGTGTAAGAAAGCTGTCTTCTCACCAACAACTTATGACAAGCGTACCTAACTATGTTAGTTTTTTAACTACCTTAGTGTTAATGTTACTTGGTGCAGAAAATCCTTTTTTTCGCAACATGCCAGGCATACAGTAACATGCTTAAAGGGCAATTGCATCCATTTTGACATGCATTCTTTACTTTTGGATCACTTACACAATAACTAAACACAAGAACTGCGGTAAGAATATGTTACGTATGTCCGATACAACAATTTAATTATTGCATCACCAAAACACGATACGGAGACCTATTGTTTTGCTGGAACGCGCAGAATACAGATGTCATTTTTATTTGGACTCGCAGCCGATTGAGATAGATCTATTGGCTGTGAGAGCTCAAGCGTCCGATGGCCTTAGCTGGCCACTACAACTGTCGGCCAGCTAAGGCCGTCAGACACTTGAGTTCTAACAGCCAATAGAGCTATCTCAATCGGCTGCGAGTCGAAATCGATGACTACCATCTGTCGGCATTAATTTCTGCGCGTTCCAGCAAAACAATGGCGGTCTCCATGTCGTGTTTTGGTGATGCAATAATTAAATTGTTGTATCGGACGTACATTACGTATTCTTACCGCAATTCTTGTGTTTAGTTATCGAGTAAGTGATCCAAAAGTAAAGCATGCATGTCAAAATGGATGTAATTTCCCTTTAAACATTTTATTTACATGGTAGCAAAAAGTTTTATCTTTGCTGGTCAGTATCTGCAGTAATTTGAGTCGTAAACACTAATTGCGTTAGTTAATTACAGGGGAAAAAAATAGTCGCTAAATATGGCTACCTGAATAAAATACTTACCCACCAATACCAGTTTTTTATTCATATTAGATGAATTGGGGACTGCTAAGTATGCTGTGGCGATGCGGATATGTTCGGAAGTAGTACCTCAATTTTAGTGTTTTAGAATCCCACAGCGTACTTAAGGACATTAAAAACAAAAACAATGTTACGAAGTAAAATCCGGATTTTAGTGTTTTGTTATTGCCATCTTTGGCAAACGGTGTCACTGTCGACTTGTACTAAATGCACCACCACCTGTACAGCCAGTGTAGCCAACGTATAAAAAAAATACTGTCCAGCAGTGAAGCCAACATCTAAACAAAAAGACTGCCTAGAATTGAAGGCAACCTGACATAAAGAATGAGCCGGGCGACTGGCTTGCTTGCTGCGTAACGCTCCCAGGATGGAACGCGAGAAGCGAATCTCAATAACGCAATAACTCGCCTTTGCAACTAGAAGCTAGAAATCATCTGAAATGCCAACAAGGTGCCGGTTTTAGCTCTGCCGGCTCGCAACGAAAACAGTAAATGAGAGTTAAGAAGCGACTGCGAAAATTAATTCCTCAGGAGGAATTCTTTATCTTATTACAACAGATTAAAAGACTGCAAGCGTTTGCTCAAGCGAATCTAGATAGTATTGCCATTGCGATTAAATTTTACTGCAAGAATGCAAAGGCGAGTCGTTGCATAAACGCTCCCTTACATTTATGCTGTATTAAGTCGTACGCTAATTAGCATTTAGACGATCCTATTATTATACTTAGGTGTGAGTACGTCTTTACTGATAAACAACCAACCCGAAAAATATAATCAGCATGACAATAATCAGAAAAATGTAGCCTTCACATTTACCAGCATTTAACAACTGCTAAGCGGGTGTCAAGAATTTTTCAAATGCCCGGTTAACCAAGCGAAAACTGCCCAAAATATTTAAAACATTGCCACAGAATAACTCTTTTAAGGTTTTCAAAATGGCGTTTGTTTCTTTTGTCATTTTATTTAATGTGCAGTGTTCTTCTACACCAATGCAGAAAGTTGGAGACAAAATATATTGCAAGACTAGTTTTTATTCTGGTCCACTGCAAGTTGGCCTGGACCATTGTAACCAGGTTACTCTGTTACGGAATCCCTCCCTCCCCTTCCTGCACGAATTCTCTACTAAGACCGTAAATGGTTGTCATGAGTGGTACCTCAGGAAAATTGATCCGTGCCTACGGGGTTTACCTTTTTATTCGCTATTTTTTAGATGTGGGTAACAGGTTTTCTTTTATTAAACAAAAAAAAAAAAACAGTAGCTCACGCTTTGTTGCGGAATGTTTTAATAAATGTTTTAATGCTAGGTTCAGCCACATTCAGGGTGCAAATGTTGCAAACCAGTTCTTTAGATCTTAAGTTTTTAGTTGTGATTTGCCTCTTGGAGGCGATCATGTGAATGTGCTCGGGCTGATACCGTCATTTGGCTCCAGGAAATGTTTGGTTATGGTGTCGTTAAGTGATAGGGAAAATGTTTAGATTACGGCTAGAAAAAAATATGCCCTTAAAAAAAACTTGTGCGTGTGCTCTTCAGAACCAATTAATTAAGTTTTAGCGGCCTAGTAATTATATTACAACTTACAACACTCAAAATGGGAATTGAAATCAGTGATCGCTAGTACTTAATCCTCGGATTCAGGCCAAGTAGTGCCACAAAAATGGTAAACAGTCTCGTACAACAGAGGTCGTAAGTCCCCGGTATCATTCTTACCAGCTAGCCTATGACAGTAGTTTTTGTTACCAACCCTAAAAAACAAACTTTTGGCTCTCGGAATTTGCTTACAATCATGTGGTTCATTCTGGAGCTACAATGAGGACCTGTACATCCATGACATTCGTCCCCGTATGACCAGTTTTGACCAAATATTCTTTAGCTGCATTTATATAAAATGTATTAGAATCATTATTAGCAAGATATGCTTCTGCATCATATCCGGAAGCAAGTGCTTCGGAAATAAGCTTGTGCGTAGTGCTAGCGCCAGCAGCGTCAGTCGGACCGTCAATACCATCCGTACCTGCACTCAGAAACGTAACTTGCACATGTTGCACAGGCAGCTCACTGAACAATCTCTTTAAGTGGATACCACAAGACAAGGCTAGTTCTTGGCTGCGTCCTCCTATTCCGCTTCCTGTCAGCGTAACAGTCGTTTCTCCCCCTGCCAAAATACACACTGGCGTTTTGGTCCGTGTTGCTTCAAGCACTGTGTGTTGGAGCCTTTCCAACGCATCTGGGGAAATATACCGACACATTTTGGTTTGCAGTCTGTCTTTGAAACTACCATGATCCAAATAGCACGCACTAATGGCGTGTCCCAAATGGGCAAATAACTCTCCGATATCTCGTGCCTCCCCCTGTAAATTGTTCGTCAAACAGGTTGTGCAAAACCCGAGCGAAGTCGCGTACTTTTCAGAAGCTTTCAGGGCAACTGCATTGCTACCGATAAGGTTATTAGTAACGTGGGTAAAATCGTCTGACGCTCTCCTGGCAGAATTGCT
>JAHWFP010024817.1:0-12578 GCA_023313725.1 Lithobius niger
ATTGTAATTATCCATCTGTTGGACACAACAATGCCAATTGAGGTATCATACGTTTCTTTTCCTTCAATCAGTGTTGCCAGATGCCTGCTGTTGCCTGAACCTGAAAGCCAGGGTAGAAAAATGTACGCTGCCCGCAAGAAAACTCCTAACAAAATTTTTGAATATTCTTCAGAGAAAAAACATTTTCTTACAAACATAATCACGAAAATAAACACAAATATAAATACAAATAAATGCGAAAAATGTATTGCACTAGCTCCATTGTGACCTGGATATTATCAACGCAGTAATATCGCCTAGATATTACTCGCAGGCGAAACTGAAAGTGAAACTTGTTTTTCTGATTTGCAATGTCTTCTTCCACTCTGTTTACGAATATAGTTTCTATCACCATGGTGGTACTGCCATGATCAAGGCTACCTATACGTAAAGGCTTAACGCTCGGTTTCACGTAGCATGCTAGACGCGTCGTCGTGCGCTGAACTGAAAGCACGAAGAACGAAAAACCCCAATCGTAGCATTGATTAGTGTTAGCGGGATGCACAAAAACGTGATATATTCTCATTTTTAGATTTACCGGTGTTGCAGCGCTAAACGAACATTATTTTACGGTAATGGTGACTATTCTTGAAGTCTTCGGATGATTTACTGCTACGTCAATGGATCGTTTAACACATTTTTAATGAAAATTGAAAACGCCGTAGCGTATTATACAGTACAATACACACGTAGAACGCCCTAGTACCTTGGTAGTTCTTCTCCTTGAAATTCAAGAAATTTACCGGAGGCTTTGTTTTGTCGTCGAGTGAACAAAGAGGTACACCTTTGGGCATAAAAAATGATCGTTTCGTTATACTGGGGCTTTAAACAATCCCATTCAACAATGGTGATTTCCTTCCGCTTTCAGTGACTGATGTTCTTATTTACAACAATGGAAAAGTTTGCATTGTTGTCGGGCTACTTGAACTTCGATACAGTGCGATCATTTTTTATGCCCAAAGGTGTACGTAGCGTCAAGAATTTATAGGGTAGCGTGAAGCCATTGTTGTTAAAGTTTAATTACTTGGTGTCAATGCAGTGTTTTAAGTTTAAAATCCGCGTATAGCCTGTCACACGTACCTTTCACAGTTCAGTCCGCATGTTAGAGCAGTTCATTTTTGGGGTGTAAGTAGCGCGACTGGTGGCAGAATCGGTGGTTAACCGGACTACGCGTCGAATTTCTAACGTTACGCCTTTGCGTATAGGTAGCCTTACCACGATTGTAGCCAAGCAGGGCTATCTACAGTACTGGCCGGATCTTGGATGAAACATAGCATTACGAGACTGGGTTGTCAATATGGCCGCCGAAAGCGCCACTTACGCGATGATTCGTTATGTTGCCTCGTTCTGTCAACCGAGGGCGACACCGTCCGTTCAAAAATGCCAACGTTCCTTCCCTTGCAACACTTTCTGGATACACGAACGTGTCGCTTTTTTCCCCCCAAGCGCAGAGTGATAGCTTAAAAAAGATTTAAAAACACCTCAATACATAATAAAAATCTGTGACGCAAATCTACGTAAAATTAAAATTATATTTTGAAAACCGCCACTAGATGCCAATAGATGTCGTGACTCACCGTACAAAAATTCACCGATACGATTTACCAATTCCCGAACAGACCTCAAGAAATGGGACAGTCGTGGCGTCCATTTTTTATACCCCCTCTAATTCGTTGTAGATCGAGCCAGTTAGTTTACTGACCATGCCACTAGCTTCCATAATATCTTAGCTGGTGCTTCTTCTCGTTATGATATACCGGGCGTTCCAAAAGTCAGGGGTCACCCGGGTGATACACCGGGTGGTCATGGGGATTATACTGGGGATTTTTATCTTTCTTCATGAAAGATATCAGCTTAAACACCCGGTATATTACCCGGGTGACCCCTGACTTTTGGGACGCCCGGTATATACTGGTGTTTCTTAGAATTAGCGTGGTGTGCTCTCTGTTTGAAGGAGCACACCTCTTTACTTGTCAGCCACTGCATAAGCTAGATTAAAGTAGCACTATCACCGATTGAAAAGCGAACGAAAATACCACGGCGCCATCTAGCGGCAGTGATATTGTTGACCTGTGCAGTGTGCTCCCAGGTGCACGAGGACTTAACAAATTTTCACTCAATAATTAAATAATGAAATGCCGTTGAGCATTCCTTCGCTTGGTGCAAGCAAGTGCTAGACAGTACTAGACAGCAATAGATGTTGCCAGATTCTGCCTACTTTCAATCGGTGATAGTGCCAATACTGCCAATACTGCTCTTTGCGCCATTCAACCCCTGACTGTTTTATGAACCACACACACCATTTAGACGCAAAAATGTCCATGGATGCTACGACGGGTGTTTGTTTATATTTTTTCAATGCAGTTTCATTTCTGTCCATTGCGCGCATTTGTCAATTCGTAGTAATGCTTTGTTAATAGTCGGATGCTATGACAGGTATTTGTTTATATTTTCTCAATGCAGTTTCATCTAGACACACGCTAGTGTATCGCGCCAAGTTAGGCAACAAACATCAGATCACTACAATAGTCGAGGTTGTAAACCATTGTAGTGCGATGCCATAGCGTCAGTGTCGTATATCCTGAAGCATAGTTGGGCACATTTCAGGTACTTGGGGAAAAATTATAATGCGGTACAAAAGCTTAAATTGTGTTGAAATCAAGAGCAATGACCCACCTGACAAAAATTAATTCGTGTAGGAATGCCAGCTAAGCTGCTTTCAGTGCAAAATCTGGCACTCAATAATGTTGAAAATCTGTTACTAGCTAGCTAGTCCGCTCATCCCCATGTTAAACCCCATAGGGTGATTATTCAACGCTACCGATATAACAGAAAGGCTTCCAGCTATGAAATTGGACGAATGGGTGCAGTGCACTACGAACTGCGTACCTTTTATGGTTTGGAACCTGGGGGCGTAATGGGAATGGTATGGGAGGGCGCGTAAGTACGAAAATATTATTATAACCATTGTTAGTGTTGTCGGCGTCGTCTCTCATTGGACGGACAAAGTTCGGACAATGAGAACGTGTATACTGACGTGCGTGCCTAGACACACACTAATGTATCACGATAAATCTAATAAACAACGTTGCAAAGAAATTGTATTCACGTCCATAGGTCCTTAGGGCCTTAGGGCAGATAACCAGGAGTGGTTAACGCTCGTTAAACCCTTTGAAACCCTTTTTGATGTTCACGTCCAATTCACGAAAAATAAACTAACTGTAAAAACAAAGCAAAAACTGGTAAAGAGGCCACCAAGTTGAGAGTGGTTCGGCCCTTCAAAGGAGTGATATCAACACATCAAAACTAACTAAATAAAACAAATTACAACAATATTACAACAAAACCAAAAACCTATAAAGAGGTGACTAAGTTGAGAATGGTTCGGCCTATAGGCAAAAGGTAATAGAAAAGTGTTGAACACCAATTTCTTGTTGACGTGCCACTTTATTACACATCTGCACGGTAGTGGAGTTGAGTCAATACACAATTAAAAAAAAAAAAGAGTAATATCATATCACACACCTAAACTGGTAAAAGGGGCCGCCAAGTTCTGAATGGTTCCGCCCTTCAAAGGAGTGATATTAACACACCAAAACATTCGCCAACTTAATCGTACCGAATAATACTTTGGACGTTAAATGAAAACTTGAACATTGCTACCGAAAGTAGCAATGTTCTTGTTTTCATTTAACCTTCGAATTATTAAGCGGTGCGATTACCTTGGCGAATGTTTTGGTGTGTTGATATCACTCCTTTGAAGGGCCGAACCATTCGGAACTTGGCGGCCCTTTTTACCAGTTTTGGTTTTTGATATGATTTCTATAGCCAACAGCATTCATCCAGATGTTACAGCATCGTCCTGTCCAAAATTGGCCACTTCGCTCGTGGTATTGTTGCAATGAGTATATATTTTCGGAAGGTGTAAGTTTGTCAGAATGTGTAAGTTTTCTTGGAATTATGGATGTACGTGGAAATACAGGGTTAGGCTTAAGTAGTAGTTTTAAGGCTGTAGAATGAGCGGATAACGTGTAGTTTTTATAAGCTCAGTAAGAATAAATATCTACCCCAAAACAAAACTTGTTAAGGATTCCCGCCAACCTATTCAGCCGCATGAAGTTGTGATTTCAAACGCCAAGCTCTTTCGCCAAGCTAATCCCACCGAATAAGACTTCAAACGTTAAATGAAATACTGAAAATTGCGCAGTAAGCAATTTTCATATATTTCATTTCACCTTCAAACTATTACTCAGTGGGTTTAGCATGGCGTAAGAGCTTGGTGTTTGAAATCACGACTTCACACGGCCGAAAAGGTTGGCGTGAATCCTTAACAAGTTTTGTTTTGGGGTAGATATATGTTTATTGGGGCTGTAGCCCGTATCCATGCGCCCTCCCCATCAAATTCAGATAAAAAAATACCGACCAACCAACCGACAGTATGGTTATAATAGACTTAAAAAAAAGGGGTTTAAAGGGTTTAACGAGCGTTAACCACTCCTGGTCATCTGCCCGAAGCCCTAAGGACCTATGTCTGCAACAGCCAGATTCCCACTAGACTTGAATGACATTACAAACAATGGTTACAACAATAAAGTTTGCATTTACGCGCCACTTCAGAGCCACATGCTTCTAACTGCAACCTCCATTCTAAAATATGGCACTTCCCCGTATTGTTACCTGTGTGCCAAAATTTAGATACACGAACTTTTCCCTAACGATCTGTAAACGTGTCTTTATACCCTATGAGAATTAACATGTGAGCCCTTTACTTAGCTGGCTATTGGCTAGCTAGTAAAACAAATCAACGTTATTGAGGGCACTTTTTCTCCATAAAGGACACGTTCCAATACTTTAATGTTGAAGTTTTCTTCATTACTGCACCCAAGACATCTGATTCTAACGATTTGCAAAGCTTCCCACTTCATGGAAAATTTACATCAGCGTGCTGAAATCCTGCTTGTTCCAGTTAAAAGACACAGTCTGCTACTGAGCCGCCATCTGACAATTAAGCTCTCAAACAACAATTAAAGGAAGATTCCTCCCAATGCCATTTTTCTCGATCCCCCACATCAAGTACGGCCCCAAAGTTCTATTTTCTTACCGTAAGTCAATCCCTTCCCAAAAAATCCGTTTTAAAATGTGGCGTCTAGGAAATTTTCTGCTGAATATTGGTAACTAATTTAATAGCATCCTGCGATTATACAACGTTCCGATAGGCGCCCTTACAGTAACCATTTTTGCGCACTTACAGTAACCATTACGTTTCATCTGTGTGTGTGCGCATGTACTAATTTTCAGTCGTTTGTTAATAATTACCACGAGATCAAAAATCTAAAAGGCTAATGCGGTAAAAATTAAAATTATTTATGTGAATAGATCGCCAAAGAAAAATTATAAAGTGTGATGTTAAAATACGAAAATCTTTCTGGTTTACGATGACACAATTTTTACATTCATGCTTTTTCGTCTACTATCTCAGTTGGCCTTGTATTACTACGCCGAGTCTAGCGAAACGGTGCGATGGTAACATGCGCGGCGGCGATCCGTGCGTGGCTGTTACAAGGCAGGCAGATGTACCTTTAAATCTCATCTACTTGGCGGCGACATACCAGTGTGTGTCTAGATTTTGGTAATTTAAATCAACTGGCCTAGTGCTTAAGAGCGATGTCCGTAGTTCCTCTCTCAGATAACCTTACGAAGTTACGACAACATTTATAAGCCCATGACTTTATTAAGACGAATACTTGTTTAGTAAGACTATACGAGTATTGGACTATACTTCTGTACTGCACCGGTATTAAACCAGGCCGTGCCTATTAAGAGGCCGGTTGCCACTAAATTAGCATTGGTCTAGGCCTATCGAGTTCTCTCTCGCAGGAGGCAAAGGAATGCACAAAGCAAAACATTTTGAACGCAACGAACTAGCCTCGTGATTCACCACGACCAAACGGTGCGTTTTCCCCCAAAAATGGAAGAGAAAAACATTACTCAGCAGGTAATTCTTAGTCCATTAAAAAAAAAAATCGGACGAGATCCCGTTTTCTTCCCATGTTCCCTTTACGCACATGACCCGAAATTCGAAAAAAGAGAAAAAAAACCTACCTTTAATTTTCACGGAAGGCACTACAAATTGGTCCCAAATTGCGGAAACTCGTTAAATCATCATTCACATAACCCTCCCAATTAACTGCCCCAGTATGAAATGCCAAACCCGAACCAGTTAACTACCTCAGTATGAAATGCAAAAACCCAAACTAACCTAACTTAATTGACAACAACAACAAAACCACACAAAACTGACAATAACAATCCGCCTATCGGAACCACCCAATAAAAATAATAATGTTGCGTTTTTTTGCGTAAGCAGTTTATGTATTTCTTTATGAAATTCTTGCACGAAACTGACAATAACAACCCGCCTATCGGAACTGTTTACGAAAAAAAAAATATAAGGTGCCCTTCCGGCCCGGCAAGGATTTTAATCTTTCTTACCTTTTTTGTTTTTAAGGTTCCTCAGATCGTGAAAAACTCGTTAAAAAATTAAAACTGAAATTTTGAATTAAAATGCAAAACTAACGCAAAATGCAAAATGCAAAACGCAAAAAAAATGCAAAATGCAAAATGCAAAACGCAAAATGCAAAATTAACGGCGGCGGGTGGCGGCAGCGTGCCGAAATTATTTTTCATGAGCAACGGCGTGCGGAATATTGAGAAAATCATCGGCGGGGATAAATGTTCATCCTAACGTAAATTCCACATTGCCAATTGTAGCATAATACACTCGAATACATTTTTTACGTTCGGAGTAGTCCCACTTACGTTTCATAATAAGTATTCACTAGTTTGTTAGTCCAGGTGGTCCAGAGTTGCGTCCATTCGTGGTCCAGAGTCGGATCGACAACGACAGCCATGTTGATATTAGAGGTAGCAAATACACGACGCAACAAAGAACACAACTGACGTCAGAGTCGGCGCATGCGCAGTCCAATTTATTTAGGAAAAGCGGTCTTGGAAAAGCTACCTACATTAAAGGCCGTATCGTATCAGACCAAAAAAGGCAACTAAATCAACAATTGACATAGAAGCAAGCGCAAGTTTGCTAGGCACTGCCATCTCCACACCAATCGGCGAAATTTTAAATTAACCGACAAAGGTGCCAAATTCTGCCAACCGATGACGCCACTTGGAAAATTTGTCGCGTAGGTATTTGTTTCGCCTTCTAGCTGAGCATTGTGGCAGGTAAAGATGATACGGCCTTTAATGTAGGTGGCCATGTCTTGGGTGATGCGGAGTCATACCATGCCGACTTCGCTTGCTAGCATATAGGAGCTTGATTACGTAAACCAAGCTCCAAAAAGGACGTTACAGTCTCGATTAAAATTAAGAACAGCATCGTGAAGAGCTTGTTTTGCTTAAGCAAGAAAAAATGCTTTCGTTTTGTTATTTACTTTTTCTTGTAGCACGAAAATATTATGACACTGAACTGTAAAGGTCATTTAGGATTCAGTACCGTGGAAACTCAACGCCGAATAGCTTCTTCGAACAACTTCTCGTAAAAAAGAGAGAATTAAGAGAAGTTGTTTAAAGGGGCTGCGCGTCGTTGAGTTTCTGCGGTATGACGGTGATGGGGTACTTCGGAATAGAGTTACAATCAATAACCAAGATGGTATAAACCTTTATACTAAGCAAGGAATAACAATGCTGTCAACAATGACATCTTTGTCGCATTGTCGACCTTTTTCAGCAAAAGAACGTCAGCACGATTCTCCTTTGTTGTGTGCTTACTATACTTGTGTTGTCGGACTGAGATCGTGAAATTGGGTGATAAATAGGTTATTATTTTTTTTCTAGCCACTTTCCTCGGAGAGATATAACAGTGGCTCGGCCCTGCGGGCCTCCATATTGTTATATCTCACTCCTCGGAAAGGTCGCTGATAACCGATACTTATCTGAAGGGGCTATTCGTCGTTGAGTTTCCGCGGTATGAACGGTGATGGGGCACTTCGGAATTGAGTTACAATAAGTAAACACGAGCACGGAACCCTTCACCGAACAAGCAATAACAATGCCGTCTTTCTGTAAACAGTGTTGCACGCACAGTCGCCTTGTCAAGCTTCAGAATTAAAGAACGTCAGCACGAATTGTTGTTTGTTACAGCCACGACTTGAACAATATGCGGTTGGTATAAGCAGGATAACCAACGGCGTCTCGGGAGTTCTGGCAACAATACCTCGTGGCTGCGCCACTCGTTGATTGTTGGCAGAAGTCACTCGACGCCGTTGGCAAGATTAATTCCACAATGGTTTGGCAGTATGCACTGTTTGCAATAGTATTGCAGGGGGCTCTGCTAGTTCCGCTCACACGATGGCGCCACCAGCAATTAAAGTAAGCGGCGGTGCCAAATTAGTATGGCAGTGACAAGGAAAACGCTGCGCCGATTGCTTGTTTCTTGCTAGGATTTACAACGTTTGTCAACAGAACAAATTCCTTTGAAGAAGATTCGTGCAAGCACACTCACCCCCCCCACAGGGGGGGGGGGGGGGGGAGGTGGACCCGCTGTACCCAGGCCCGGTCACTCAAGGGGCCCGCACGGCCAACAAAAATATTTTTCGCAAGTGTGATTTTGAAGATTATGAGTAACGTATTCGATTTGTGGGTATTGTGAATTTTTTTTATACTCCCACGGAGCAGGAGAGCTGGATTAATGAATGAACCTACCTGATAAGCACAATAATTGCGGCCGACCAATATTATAACATCGTGTAACCTTTTGACGATTTCAGTCAGGAGAGGGGGGGGGAAGGGGGGCGCTGTTGTAGTTAGTCCCAGGCCCCTAACTTGGATGTGGGGGCCCTGAGTACACTATAGGCTTAACGTCTGGATACGAGAAATCTCACGAAATGATTGGGAGTTGACAAAAAAGACGTTGATTTGGAACCTCACTTTGCACCGGTTAGTTCTATGTATGTCCACAAACTAGCGGTAGCATTGAAATGCATGCACGCATCTGACAAACACTGTTATTGTATTGACCGGTATTGACTACGTTTTATGTTAATCCAAGATTTACACACGCTTCAGGGTGACACGTGTTAATTTAACTGTAACCAGTTTTCGCCTCGCCATGATTTAATTGTCGAAAGTAATAGAACTGCCGAAATCACGAGACGGACTGTCGATTTAACAGTTGGCGTAGTCCAACAGTTTCTCGTGTGAGTTATGTGGTTAATTTTAAACACATGGGGCTAACTCTTCTTATTTTTGCTTTATTACTAATGAGAAGAATTAAACGTGTCTAATGCACTATTTCACAATTATTTTGTTTGTTTGGCTTTTGGGCAGCTGAATATGGATGGCTGGCCTGCGTTACTTGTTGTTGCCTAGTAACCTATAAGCAAAAGCGAGAATGCGAATGACACGTTGCGTTGCTAACCTTATTTTCAAATCGTTTTTAAAAATACTTCTACTGGAGTAAACATTTTCTCACTTCGATATGTTATGAGAGGAACCATAAATTATCTTTCTTCATTGTTAAAATTATTTTATTTGTTTTACGTAGCCATAACAACGTCTCGAAACGAGACCGTATCACATCATTCCCATTGAATTCAATGCTATTGCACCGAAGAGTTCGATCCGATCGTGTTCGCAGCACACTCTAGTGACAAGAACTGTCCCTGGCCCAAACTCGTATAGAATTGCCTTACCATATGAAATACATAAGAAGCATCCTTGCCGTTGGTTGTCCTATGCAGATTCCGTGTTTCAGCTGCACGCATATAGTTTGAAACCAAATTAAGCTACGTTGAAGCCTAGAAATTGACAACTAGAAACGATAGACTGGCTAATTTCGTAGATACAGGTTTTCAGATCTGAGGCGAATTGTTTCAAAGGGGGGACCGGAAAAAAATCCCTGGAAAATAAATCCCCGAAAAATAGATCCCGGTAGAATAGTCCCCGGAAAAAAGATCCCGCGGTAAAATAATCCCCTGGAAAGTAAATCCCCGGAATAAAAATCCCCTGGAAAGAAAAATCCCAGTAAAATAGTCCCCGGAAAATAAATCCCAAAATTAAAAAAAACATCCAAAATGTTTAGCAATTCTACTTATTAAAGAGGCATTCCTACTTGAAAGAATATGGGACTGTTTCTGATATTAACAGGAATATTTGGTAAAATAAAATTTTGGTGATGTTAAATCAACTGGCTTGGAGCCACAGGAACTGAAATTTGTGGCTCTCAGACGGCCTTGTGCAAACGGTGGAATACGAAGCGAAAGTCATAACATGGCTACGCCCAAGTGCTTCAGATGTGTGTGGTATTTAGTTGTTCCTGGTGTTAAAAATATTGCCGCAGCGAGCGTGGCAGCGCGAGCAAGACAGACACAATTCATAGCCAATCACAGAAGTTATCATATTTACGGATAGTTTCTTTTTGATGTTCCTCTTTTTAACCTTCAGACGTGAGTTAGTTAAATTTTAGAATAAACACAATTTACACGTACTTCAGCGTTCTCATCAAGACTTGCGCTACTATGTACAATACGCACATTCGTTGATGATTTTGATTTCTTTTTATTACATTTTAATTTTTAGATCTTGTCAAAGCATTGTCTTATTAAACCCTCGTGATTTTTTCCTGGGGATTTTTTTCCACGGGATCTTTTTTCCAGGGTTCTTTATTCCGGGGATTTTGTTTCCATGGATTTTTTTTCCGGGTCTCATTTCAAAGTGGGCAGCAACAATCACGGCATGCGTGCGCGTTCATCATACCTTTGTAAATAAAAAAAAAATTACTTGCAGGGAAGTGGACTTGGCTTCTTTTCATTACCCAGCAGCTCTTAACATTTTTATAATGAAAAATACGTTAGAAATAGTGCTATTTTAAAATAAAAAACCAAAAGAAGGCAACAGAAGTTCATTTTTTTAATATTCGTAAAAAAACCTGTTTTATTTTCCTTAAACTAAAAGTATGTTCATTGTTCCCGATTTTTTTTAAAATAAAGCCTTCGTTGACCAGCTGAAAGCCGTAACGGGAGAATGTAAATAACCTGTTCCAACTGATACCCCTGTAAGGTTGTGAAGTAGGGGTAATGGGGAGGGGGGGGGGGGGGGGTGTTAAAACCAACTAGTTCATTGGCTTTATGGCCTAAGTTGGCTATTGCAATTGCTAAATTTGCAGTCGTAGTTGCAGCGTACGTCAATTTTTTAAAAAGAATTTTTAAGAATGCCGGTTAACATTATCAAAAGACATATCTTCTTAAGGTCAGATGAGATATGTCATTGTCTTAAAGTGCTTCAGCTACAGGAATGGGCTTTGAAAGTTTACAACACGCAGCCATCCCCCCCCCCCCCCACTCCCACATCCCCCGAAACCTAAAAATGTGAAATAATGCTAAATAAATTCCTTGAGAATTTGTGAAAAAGTAATCTCTAGTAGCCGGATACGGCAGTGATGTACCGTAAAATGCCTCAGCTTCCCGGTTTCCATTGGGGGATTAACAACAGCATCCCCTCCCCGGCTAATCAGCCCCCAATGTGACTTTGTTAGGCCACCTGCGAATTTTTTTTCCTAGCTATGGCTATGGCGCCACTGCCTCCAGCCATTCAAAAAAAAAAAAAGCCCGATTGTTGAAATAACCCCGGAAAAAATAACGCCGGAAAAAATATCCCAGGAAAAAAAATCCATCTGAAAAAATATCCCCATGGGGAAAAGAAATTTAACTTAACGACTACTTTCTTGCTAAATTTTGCAGTGTTCTTCAGGCACGTCTTCTACTTTCCATCCGATGAAATTTCTACCATTTATATCATTTTTCAAGATCTACAAGTACTTTTCCAGGAATGGAATGTCCAGGATATTTCTTGGTGTTTCAGAATTCGCACGAACTGTGAATTACCTGTAGAGCTGTGCTAGGCATACTAAGACGATTGGTTTTAAACATTTTCCAGCGATTGTCGTTTAACCAATAGAATGCAGATAAAAATGAACTTGGACAAAATGAACTATAATGTGAACTTCAATTCCAGTGAACAAGGATTGTTTTTATTCTTTAGTAATATCAGAAAGTGAACGCAATTTGTGTGTAAATTGGACCATGTGGGTGAGTTTGATTTGTGGAATCTAGGAAAAAAAGCCGAGGAAAAAAAAGCCGCGGGAAAAAAAGGCCTGGAAAAAAAAGCTGATGGAAAAAAAGGCCCCGGATAAAAAGCTGATGGAAACGAAGCCGCGGAAAAAACGGCTGATGGAAAAAAAAGGCTGATGGAAAAAAAAGCCGTGGAAAAAAAAGCCGTAGAAAAAAAAAGCCGATGGAAAAAAAAGCGCGATAAAATCCTGGTTCAAAATTTACAAAAATACTACCTAAATGTAGTTACGTGTGTATTAATCATTCATCTGCTTGTTGCTTGATCAAGGTCACCTTTGGAATCCCGAAAGGAAAAGGAGTCGCAAGTTTTCTCCCAAATTCCTTAACTGGGGAGGTGGTGGGGGAAAGGGTCGTCCTCAGTTTGGTCGTGTGTCAAAATTATTCACTTTTTTTTTT
>JAHWFP010024820.1:0-11048 GCA_023313725.1 Lithobius niger
GCTTTTCGAACTTCTCCAGTGGTCAGCCTCTATGCTGAGGCCTCGGAACCACCTTTGGCCATTCGTCGGCGACAGCTTGCCATTCAGTATGCTGTGCGTTTGCGTGCTGTGCAATCCAGTCCTGCTTGGTCCATGGTTTTTGGGCCAGACTTGCGAGTCGGTAGACGCAGGGTGGGTAAGGGTGATTTCCGCGATAGGCTCCAGCAGTCCTGTCAGGAGATAGCCTTTGAAATGCCCTGCGTCTTGAGGCTTGGGAGAATGCCAGTTGCCCCTTGGCTTGTCCCAGGTGGCAGTTTCATTTTTGCTCTGGCGTCCCTCCCGAAGGGTTCCACTCTACCAGCAAGGTACTTACAGGAGTTCCGGCGGCTGTGTTCTCAGTACGCCGGTTATCAGCGCCTGTTTACTGATGGGTCGAAGTCCGACGTTGGCGTGGCGTGTGCTTGTGTATGTAAGGGTGTAACGGTTGCCCATCGCCTTCCATCAGGCTATTCTGTGTTCTCTGCAGAGCTTTTGGCTCTTGGTTTGGCGCTGGAATGGATCCTTGACCTTCAGGGCACGCATTTCATTGTCTTTAGTGATTCCATGAGTGCCCTGGAGTCCTTGGCGAATTACAATCCTCGGAACCCCTTGACACAACGTGTCCAAGCTTTGCTTTCCCGCTTGCCTGGCCAGCGGAAAACCGTGATAGCAGGGAATGAACAAGCTGATTCTGCTGCGAAAGCGGCCCTTTCTGGCCCTCTCGGTAGGGATCTCAGCCTTGTTCCCTCAGATGCCTTTCCAACTCTGCGTCTGAGGTTACACGCTTTTTGGCAAACCTTGTGGGACAGACAGGACGGTAATAAGTTACGGGCCATTAAAGGCACTGTCGAGGAGTGGCACTCGGCGTGTCGCCGCAGTCGCCGTGAGGAGGTTGTGTTGGCCCGTTTGCGAATTGGTCACACCCGACTTACTCACTGTTTCCTTTTGCGGGGGTTGACCCTCCTGAATGTTCTTGGTGTCGACGGCCACTTACGGTCCGACACTTACTTGTTGATTGTCGCCATCTTGATGGTGTTCGTCATCGGTTCTATCTTCCGCATGACATTGCGCGTCAGTTGGGCGATAAGTCTGTCCTCCTGTCCGGTGTTTTTCAATTTTTGCAGGAGGTACAGATGTATGATAAGATTTAGATTAGGGGTTTGAATAACATCTCTGTAATGTGTGGTGCAGTGGCAACCCGGACCACTGCACTGTGACTGAGGTTGGCGCTAATGACCAAGTTGTCGACGCGCCATTAAGCCCTAATCCCCCCCCCCACACTATTAATGTTCTAGTCTCACTTCATCAAACCGAACTACAAAGACAAAGCAGCATCATTGCTCTTTACAGATACGGATGTCCTGTACTACTCGATTTAGATGGAAGACATGCACACAGACATGGCTGAGGATCGAAGCGAGCAGTTAGACACCACCAACTACGATCGAGAACACTCCTCCACAGCATCGCGAACAGCAGGTTGTGAGATAATTCAAAACGATCTTGGAGGCATTCCCTTGAAGGACTTTGTGGTCCTTTTGTCCAGAATATATTGGTACGCCACGAGGGAGAGTTCCAAGCTGAAAGGGAAAGGAATTGACAGGACCTACGTGAATAAACACCTTGCCTATAGTGGTGATAGGCAGTGTTTCGAGCAACTTATTCGCGAGTGTTTTTCCTGGGCCACGATTTGTAGTCACAAACATGAACTCGCTAACGATGTAATCACAAAGTCGTTACTTTCACCCTACGGCAACAAACGGTTCATTCTGGAAGATGGAGTGCCTAAGTTTACCTATGGGCACTACAGAACTTCTCTGACGGGTCACAACGAGGGGGAGGACGACGAATTTCGTTCAAACGTTGACGCAGACAGTAACTTGGAGGAGGTGACGAAACGAGACTGCGAAGTAGAAGTGCCGATAGCAAGGAAGAGGACGCTCGAATCAAAGTAGTAACCTACCAATTACGCTCAAGACAATGGTTAAGTTGGACAAGAAGAAGCGAGGAGAAAACAGGCAGACAGGAAGAGAAAGGAAGTGTAGTAGGTTCGTGCATAATGAACGAGGAAAAGAACTGGTTCAGAAGAGAACATGATGCTGTACAACAACGGATAAGGTACGGCGAGTCGAGAGGAAAAGTGAATCCTGGTTTATGCACACACTAAGTGTTTGTTGTTCATGCATGAGAGGAGCAACCAAGCAACCCTTTGTGAGCTTGTTCGCGTGTCCAAAAGGGCCAGGCGAATGAGATAAATTCAAATCTATCGCTGTCATTACGCTCGGGCCAGGCAACGCGAACCAGCGTGACATCATGATGAAAGAGCTAATCAGTGGTCAGGAGGGCAGTGTCAAGGTCAAATCTTGCAAACTCATTAACGAAGCTATCGGCAGCCTTGCTATCAGATAGAAACAACTTAAAACAAAGCCAAGAAAGACAAAAGGCATTACAGTGCGAGAGAATACATAGAAATGAATGGAAAATTTCTTGTACAGTCTGGGAAATTACAGCAATTCGTTTAACAGAAGTACTTGTGCGTCGAGCTGTATCACTGATTAGCACAATGCGAATCCATGAAACAGACTTCAACTAAACCAATATTAGAAAACTTGTAGTGTTTGTTTAATGGATTTTGTTGTCAGTTTGGTTTTAATTAGATTACTTAAGGATTTTGGGTGTAGGGACAAAAACAAACAATAGTAGTAAATTTGTGGTTTCGGATTTTGCGTACAGCTAGCATGTTCAGCTAGCCGTGTACAGTTTTGCATGTTCTGATATCTAGTGGATTTGCGTGTCCCTTGCGTTACAAACGTTTAGCACAAGCACCATTCACGCACGCATTGGTCTTAATTCCTTTTTCATCGTGTTGTTGCTTCATGTTTGCATAAACGAGGCTTGAGACAAGTAATAGTAGCGAAAGAATGTTGAACCGTAAAGCCACGTCAGAGGAAAAGAAGGCAGAGGCGAAAGTCAGAGACATAGCGGCAAAGAGATTTGATGACAGCCAAGAAGGTGAAGAGATCCTAAATCCCCTCATTTCCACCCTTCCTTTCATCATACATTTTCTTACATGGCTGACAAATCCATCGGGGACTTGGTCTAATCCCAGTCCATCTACCTATCTATTAACTCCAACTCTTACGTGGTGGAGAGGCCCAATAGCAGTAAAAAAATACTTCACAACTGTTGCAAATGGTAAGACGAGAATCAATAAATCAGCTCCGTAAATCATTAACTCTATCCATAACTACCAACCATTACCCACAGTCTACCAACTCGCATCTATATCTTAGTGGATAGCACGACTTCCATGCATTCTGATGATCACCGATCGGGTTCGATCCACAACCTAGGGTATGAGAATTGCTTTTTTTTAAACACTCACAGTACTAAATAAAATACAGCAATAAAATAAAATCGCGAAATATTGCCATTGGATAAATAAGTCCAACTGAAGTTCGGGGATTCTCGTGATTAAAAAAATTGTCTGGGGGGGGGGGGATTGAGGCTAATTGTCTGGATTAGCTATTATCGTCTAGATTGCTGAAATCGGAAACCTGAACTAGTAACTAAAACTATTAACCAGAAACCAGAAACTGAAACTAGGAGCCATAAACCGGAAACCGAAACTAAAAACCGGAAGTGAAAACCGAAAGTGCAGCCTTTTTGTCAAATTATCTCAACCCGAAAAGAGCAAGTTTATACTACTATGGCCGACAATATATATTAGGTTAATTATGTAATAGTTATTGTTTAGAAACGAGAGGTTATTGATTTTTAACCCAAGGCTGCAATTATTGGCCCTGTTCGAGTATGCGAAGGTCGAGGTCGAGGGAGAAGCCCGAGATATTTGCATACGAGAGCAGGGACAATAATCGCAGCTGTGGGTTAAAAATCAATAACCTCTCGTTTATAAATCTATAATTGTTTTATACCACGGTTGGGACGTCGAGCTAACTCGTATTAAAACGTGTTTATGTTTTGTGAAAATTGCTTCAATTTTTGCTCAAAAATAGCTTGATATGAGTGAAAGTCATACCATTTTTGTTTGTGGAGGGGGAAGTGTGATAGATGGACGAGTCCTTTCGCACAAACTTTGTGGAGGGAGGGGGGAGTCAAACAGAAGTGTCAGTTAGCAATACAAGCTAGGTTTACGGAGGAAGCTCCCCGTGTTTTTCAAAGCGTTTATCATGTTTGGAGTGAATAATTCGATATGTGAGATAGCAGGCATCAAGTAACATTCTCGGAAGGTATGTAATTCATTTTGTGCGTTTGTAGTTTGTGAATTGTTTAAAAAATAAGGTAATATGGTGGCAGATGGTATTTGGACATGGATTCGAATGAAGGTCATTCCATTTTAGTTCGTGGAGGGAAGGAAGGGGGGGGGGGGGGCCAGTTAACACGGTCGCGTGATCCGGAAGTGACAAAAGTGTGGTTTATCAGCAAAACTGTTGGTTTATCGGGAAATGTGTTGGTTAACTTGATAACGCACACTTTTTGCGATGATGCACACTTCTGGTCATGGTTAACGGGATTTAACCTATGGAAATTTAGCGTGGCGTTGAGTTAGCGTGACGTCACATCCGTGATATAAGTAGTATGACTCGCTTGGTTAGTTAGCTATGATCTTTAGAACTCAATTATATGCCTAGTACAGTCATATAGGTAAACGGTCACATTTAAAACTCATGGGAGCGTATTTCGATGCAGTTTGTAGTACCAACAATATGATCAGATCACAATGACGATGGTGAGGGTTTTGAAGAGAAACTAGCACCGACAAAAAAGTCTGTTCCGTAGTTCATAATTTTAAAACGTTATTATTTTCGTTGCGAGCCTTAAACACTGAATGTATAAAGTAGAGATGTCACTGGTCTGTTCCCAGATAGGCTCAGGTGAATGTGTGTGTGCACCTTGTATGCACACACACGTTGTCACTTATTGTTTTACTCATCCTAGTTACCATCCTGGTTTTACTCATGACCAAGCTGTCGGCGCGCCATTCAGCCTCATCTCCCCCCTCATCCTGGTTATCATCTGATTTGCCATTACTTGGAATACCTTGTAAATACTGTTATGCAATAACCAAACCCGAGTAACAATGCTAATGATGTAATGATTATATATTTATACAGGGTGGTCCAAAGTCCGTTGCACCCCACTAAAAGCCCTACAGAATTGGAATTAGGCACTTGCCTCATAGGACTTTGTTTTGTCCTTAAGATGGGGGCCATCCACTGAGCTTGCGTTGGGGCACCCTGCCCCCCTCAACCCCCAGATATAAAATTAAACGTTTTTCCTGTGAGAAATAGACGTTTGGTTCCAATTGGGGAATATATGCCCCGGGCTCAAACAATGTGATTGCCAAAAAATGGCATTCCAATTGGATGCGTTTTATTACATCTTCAATGTAGCTCCCTCGCCACATAAGGCTTCCATGCACGGTGGAAGTAATTGTCTGGTGCGCCCATCAAATGTTTTATAGCACTGAGATTACATACCTCACACATAGAACTAAAGTTTATTCTTAAAATGGGGGGTCACTGCATGAGCTTGCAAGTGGGATGCCCTGCCCCCCTCAACCCCAAGTTATAAAACTTATTTTTGTGTCTGTTAATAATATACGTTTGTTTCCAATTAAGGAATTATGTGCATAACCCAGCCAACCTGATCGCCCAAAATGGCATGCTAATGAGCTAAACAGGATGTGTTTTATTGCATCTTCAATGTAACTCCCACGCCTTCATGAGGGCTTACCTGAACGGTGTGGCAAATTGTCCGGTGTGGGTGCACTCACCAAAGGTTCTACAGCACTAAGATTACACACCTGACACATAGGACGAAAGTTTGTCCCTAAGATGGGGGGCATGCATGACCTTACATAAGGGGCACCCTGCCCCCTTCCCACAATCCCCTATTACGAAGTTTATTTATGCTCCCTATACAATAAACATGAATAATTCCCCTGGGTTGGGCAGTTGATTCCTGACACCTCCCATAAATTAAAGAGTGCAGGCACTGTCATCTATGCCTGTTCTCCAATTGAAGACGATTGATCACGAGGGGCGAGGGGGCAGAGGGGTTGAAAATAGCTTATTTCTTGCGACATATTACTTACTTGAGACGTATTGTTTAAACGTTCCCTACCCAGGGGAGTTTTTTCTGTTTACTTTTAGAAACATAGAAAAACTTTGTATCCAGGGGTTAAGGGGGGCCTGGCCCCCAATGCAAGCTCATGCAGTGGCCCCCATCTTAACGACAAACCGTGGTCTTATTTGTTAGGTGTGTATTCTCAGTGTAGGACCTTTCATGGGTTGACCATACAATTTCTTGTACCGTACAGGGAAGCCTCATGTGGGCGTAGGGGCTACATGAAGATGTAATAAAACGCATCCCGTTTATCCAATTAGTATGCCGTTTTCGGCAATCACGTAGTCTGAGCCATGCGCATATTTCCCCAATTGGAACCAAACGTCTATTTCTCACAGGAAAAAAAGTTGAATTTTATATCTAGGGGTTGAGGGGAGCAGGGTGTCTCAATGAAAGCTCAGTTGGTGGCCCCCATCTTAAGGACAAAACAAAGTCCTATGAGTCAAGTGCCTAATTCTAATTCTGTAGGGCCTTTGGTGGGGTGCAACAGAACACTCTATAAATTGACCTGTTTGTTACCAACTGCCACACCTGCTTATCCTGTCTAGCATTAGGATAGGCATAGCTGTTTAGTTAGCTTAGTAATGTGTTAGATATAAATACACGTCAGTAACTGAAACAGTTTCTCAAGCGCAGAGTGCCTTATGTGACAACTGAGATAACTACTTGTTTGGTTGATCATGATGCTTTCAGAATGTGGGGCGTTAATGCTAGTTACTTGTGGTAATGGTGCCTATATTGTGGTGTGGGTATTTACATTAAGGAAACCAAAGTCAAACGTAAAATTGTTTTTAACAGCTTATCATTCACTTTTAATTGGATTTTAATTATTTTTCTCTACGTTCTTTTCCTTTTTATTATTAGCTCTCATTTTTGGTGATTTTCATTCGTTGTGTATCATCGCTCTACAGTTCATAAAAAGCAAATCTTTATTTTTGAATATAGTGGCGGACGACACCTTAGACACTTTTCAGGTGTAAATAGTGACTTTCCCGGTTCTGGTATCTGCTTTTAAATTGTTTGTTCAACCGATTGTTACTTGGTTTTCACATGTGTTATTTTTTATGTTACTCCTGATGGGGACTGCGAGCTGTCGAAAATTTGTAACAAATGTACGTGTCATAGTCGCGGACGACACGTTGGATACATTTCACGTGTAAGTAGTGACTTTCCCGGTTCTGGTATCTACTTTTAAAGGGTTAAAGTGTTCCTACTGTGTTTATGTTCAACAACTTTTTACTTGAGTTTCACATATTGTTTTTTAATATTTCTCCTGGCGGGCACTGCAAAATGTCGAAAACTTATAAGAAACGTACGGGTGTCTTGCATGTGAACCAGTAAGCATGGTACTACTTTTTTAGTACTCTGAAGATTTACATTTTGTGCGACAACTGGAGTAAAGCCGAAGAGAACAAAGCCGAAGAGAAATTCATTTAATTATACAGAATAAGGAGGCACCAAACACAAAATCTAATAAATTCATTTTCATTCAAGTCAAAACGCTCAATACAGCAATTACAATTTACAACTAAATGTAAACTTAAATTATGTGTAATGCATTTGGCACTGTAACATACATAAGAAGAAAAACTCTGCATTTAGCATGTTAGAAGCTTGAAAATTCAAGCTGCACAAAATGGTGGAACCTGATATTCAGATGATATATAAATAAAAAAAATATAAAAAAAACATAGATGAGCCATTTTCCTGACAATTTTTTTCATAGCAGCTACTAAATATTCAAAGCTTGCTCTACCAGCCAACAGTTGGATAGGCTGCACATAAACCCATCTCAATTTAGTGTTCAGTTTAGTATCGTCCAATGTTCGCAGCAAATGTCATCTCTGCGAGTTACCTGTAGTTTGAACTGTAGAGTTATCTCTTTTACAATAAATAGTTACAAACCGCTTTAAATAATATAAAGGGAAATGAGAAATAACTAAAGCTGCGCTGATCCGATAATAATTCCGGTCTTTACCGATATTTGCAGTATCGGTAGAAATCGGATTCAATAGATAAAAAGCAGATAGATCTGTATTAAACCAAATCGCATATATTTTCAATTCTTATCGACCGAATTTGACATTTGAATACAATATTTTGAAGGTTTCTTTGCCAGCTTTCCAATTGTCCAAACCCGAAGCAGCTTTGGCTTACAATTTATAAATTACGAGGCAAAATGATAAATTTTACGGGGGTTTTGTGTTTTAAAATGATTTTATTATGCATATTATTTTAAACCAATATTTAAAAAATAATTATATGAATTTAGGCCATGCCTTATTTATGCAATGATTTCAAAAGTACTTTTTTTTATAATGACATACATCAGAATTACAGTTTTTGGTAAATTGGGAACTGGGATGGGTTATTGGGATTTTGTATCGGACATTTTCGTTTAACAACTGGCTCGGGTGGGAAAAAAGCTGATCAGTCCAGCCTTAGAAATACATTACAATAGCATAGTACAGTAAGCCACCTTTATGGACTTACGTTTCATTCAAGTACGTTACTTGAAAGTGCAGAGGTGCATTCAAGTACGACATACTGTACTACGTTATTCTAGCAAATGATTTTCACTAATGGTTTATTTCTCATTATTCCTTTTTTTTACAAGGTATTGAATGTAAACTGCTTTGAAATAAAAAAAAACTCTCACTATTGACGAAGTAAGTAAGTTCACACCAAGTTAATAAAAGAGTGGTTACCCAATGAAATGTTTAAATGTCACACAGTCACTGTGCACGTCCGTCCAACATGGTTGAAAAAGCAAAACGAGAGGCCAATCGCAATACAAGTTAATTGCAAACGAGAATATTCATCGTGGTATTTATGAAGCGTTAGGCATTGTGAACAGGTATTGAATGTAAACTTCCTTGAAAAAAAAAACTGTCACTATTGACGAAGTAAGTAAGTTCACACCAAGTTAATAAAAGAGTGGTTACCCAATGAAATGTTTAAATGACGCACAGTCACTGTGCACGTCCGTCCTACATAGTTGAAAAAGCAACACGAGATAACTGATACATAATTTTGTTCTAATGTTAAAGTATTACCGTCCATTATTTACGACTGTCACCCAGCTACATTTAGGAATACATAACAACAAATGTGATACAATGATTTGTGGTATCATGCAGATAAGGATAAGTAAATAGATTTCAGCTCTACTTTATTATGATTTCAGGCATTGTTGTTTTAATACGAAGAGAATCGTAAAATAAGCTAAAGTTTTGGAATGAATAGTTATAGAGTTGCCACGATCGAAATAAGTACAACAGCAGAAACAAAAGGTGACTGAAAAATTATGTGAGACAGATGTGTGAGGAAAGGGAGAGCAGGGTGGTTAAACAGTTAGCACAACTGTATCTTGCATTACAAGTCTCGTTTTTAACTCACTACACCTATTGCCTCGATACATCCTGACAAATTCTAGGAAAGAAAGACCCTAGACATGTCCTCTTTTATGTTTACTGCAGGAAATAATATATCATAATACTTTCAAGATAAATAATTGTCCCTGTCCTTCCTAAGAACATCCCGACAGTTAAAAAGGACATTTATCCAAACGTTGCTATTTTTTTTACTGTTTCAATGATATTAAAGTGAATCCATAAGAAATAAGTGACGAATAAATACGTTTATGTGATTTTAACTTACAATTATTGTAATACCTTCATACAGCTTTGGTATTAATTAAGTGGTGCATTGCTTTTCACAGATACCAAAGAAGAAAGAACCGGTAAATAATATTATACAGCCGGACAAAAATCAATTTGGTCTATCATTCCAATATGGGCACCGGCTTTACCATGCATTGCATTGCTGCCCAAATCAGAGAACATGGCAAGGTATTGCTGCTTCTAGGAGGGGGATGACAGAATATATAGCTACACACCAGCTAGTTGTAGGCCAATTCACCAATTATTTATATTAGTTTATGAACACGTCATAGTTTATAAAAAAAAAACATCATACAAACCTTGTCTTCAATTTTATGTGTTAAGGGCATTATTATACATACTCCTAATGCTATATACAAGGCGTTAATTTTCTATATACACTTACATTTTACACTTACATTCTAGTTACATTAACACTTTGTCACATTTACTGGGACGTACTAAACTTTTAGAGTAAACCACCTAGGCTCTAAAATACTCAAATCACGTAGTAGGTAAAAAGATAAATTCGAAACAAACATGATGAGAAGTAAAAATCCAATAAGGAGCACAAACGTACAATAAAATGCGACGTTTCGAGTCGGATACGACTCTTTATCAAGCTAAACTTAGCACTAGGCTAAAAGTCGAAACATGTTAAAGACATTGGGCGAACCTCCAAAGACCAACAAAAGTATACAATTTTAAAAACTAAAACTGAAACTAAGCCAGGGTGAGACCTGGCAATATGGATCCCAAACATTAGTTCTTGAGTGCTAGAGGATATGGTTGCTGGGGTTTATAAAGCAAAGTCCCCCTGAGGAAAAAATGTGAAATTCCGAGTTTATGCAATGTAAGAATAACAATGTTGGTGATAAGAGAATTTTTGTATTCTCCAGGTTTAAGGTGTGGCCCGTCTACGCATTTTTCAACTCACACATTAGAAACAAACAAGCAGGGAAAAATCATACATCAGAGATGACGTAGGACTCTCTCACCTACATTTTAGTCACACTGCATTCCGGTGGTATACCTCTAATTCAAAACGGTGAATCAGTCCTTTAGAAAATCAGTTACGTTAAAGGCGCCTGCTCGAAGATTGTACGGTGATGCATCTAGGAGTTAAAAAGGTGAAAAGGCGCCTTTAACATAGTATGTTTACTGCATGTATGCTGTATATGACATCTCGTCCATTGCCGGTTAAGGGGTACAGTTGAC
>JAHWFP010024822.1:0-16686 GCA_023313725.1 Lithobius niger
CATAGTTTGTAACAATCTACCATGGGTACAATGAGCTAATTACATCCCAAATTACGAGCTTAGGTCTGTTCCAAGGATTTCAACAAGTTTCGTTTCACGTACTGACAAAGTACCACATAGTCTGACAGAGACTTGAGTTGGGTGTTAAAGCTGTACTTAAGTAACATTAAAATGGAGCTGGCTCCGGTGCTGATAGTGGACAAAAAGGGGAGACCCTTCCTGGTTGATGATATTGCGGATGCCTTTGGTGAGTTAGTTAGCCTCGACGATGTGACTGGTATATGCTGCCTTAGGGCTAACAATGTATTTCAGATCAGATTCAAGAGTGCGAGAGCTAAGGCAGCTGTAAAGAAGGCTGGTGCTATAAGTGTGAACGGGTTTGATGCTAAAATTCATGACCTCTTCGAGCGGGCTCTGCAGATTAGATTGTTCTGGCTTCTGCTTGAAGTCACGGACATGGAGATAGGCTGTGCTCTTGCTAACTACGGCTCGTTTTTGAGCCACAGGTATGAGGTTGTAACTTTACGCAGTGGTGCTTCTGTTCGCTCCGGGGTGAGGTTTATGACCCTTAGGCTAAGAGACAGTGTTATCTTGGAAGAAATCCCAGATGACATCGGAGTGAGAAGCGTGCCAACATTGCTCGCTGTGGCAGACAGGCCACCAAGGTGCCTCCGTTGTGGCTGGCATGGGCACGTGAGTAAATTCTGTCACAGTGTGCATTGCAGAGTGTGTAAGAGTTACGTTTTGCCCGAGGAACTGTGCAAGCACATCGCTCGGGAGAGACAAGAGCGTGAACATCAGGGCACAGTAGAGCATGCTCCCATGGTGAATGCTGCACAGCCTGTGAAGTCAGTTACATCCAACGGTTACGTTGTTTCCGCCCGTCGCATACGTCAGCCCTGGCCCGAGATCCTCCGAACTCAGTGAACTCTTTGCAACGGCCTGTGGATCAGGGCACTTCTGCAGTTATGCATCGGTTGCCATGAAGGTGCCTGCTCGGTCAGAGGGGCTCAAGAAAATCCAGATTAGGGTTCCACGTTGGAAAAAGAAGAGTCAGATGAGCCCCAGCTGTTCTCCACCGTCAAGGAAAAGTGTATGCATTAGCCAGAAATCGTTTTGCTGTGCTAGCTGAGTTGTCCGACAGTCAACCCGATGTGAGTGATGTACAGCTGTGCACGGGTGAGGGTGGTTTGGAGTTACCTCAAATTTCGCACGGTGATCCTGGAGGTGGTTTGGGCTCTGTTTCAAGTGCAGAGAGTGACGCTAGCCATAGTCTGGAATTCCAAATAGACGAGTGAATTGGTGGTATTGAGAATGTGCCTGTGGAGCGTAATGGTCAGACCAGCAACCCTAGTTTGCTGCCAATTGGTGTGGAGGACGCGCCAGTGAATGGTGTTGTTGTGGTACAGTGTGACGATGATGAAACTATGGCAGATTTAAGTAGTGTAAGTGGTAATGAGGAGGGCACCTCGGAACCTGTGTTTTCCTGGAACATCGGGGAGGGGGCGGTATCAAAGTTGGAAAGTATTGTGGAATTGAGATGTCGTGTAGATATTTTAGGCTTGTTGGAAACCAAGCTCCCTGTAAGGATAGTTCCGGCTTTATGAGGGTTCGACCAGCAGGCACTTGAGAATCTCGGTAAGGGTGCGTCATTACTTCTGGAGTACGGTACTGCTGGAGTGCCGGTGTGCCAGGGGCTTTGGTAGCACAATCCCTGGCTGTGGACACAAGCGCTTGAGGGATGTTGTGGTGTGGGCGATGGCATCACGGTAATGGAGGCATGGGATATTTACTGCGACGCTTCCTTTCATAGGGAGTCCATGTATGAGGGTATAGGAATTTTCGTGGAGGATCTGCACTGGTCTGTAGGGTACAGATTGCCGTTCCTTCCATCTGCCTTTGTGGGGGAACTGGCTGCAATAGCTATTGCGATTGACGTTAGCTTAGACTTGGCAGTGCCACGTTTTAGGGTTCTTTTGGATTCAAAAGGAAGGATCGGGCTTCTAAGGGAGTCCTTAGCTGGATTGGGAGAGATCCATCCGATTGTTGCAGAGATAGGATGGAAACTGTGGCCTTGCAGAAGAATGTTGAAGTGAGGATCCAGTGGGCATGCATGATTTTTCAGGAATGAAGTTGCCGATGGTGTGGCCCGTGACAGTGGGTTGCTTGGGGTTAACACTGTAGGAATCACGGTGTTCCCGCGAGACCTTAGCCCTATTCTGACCCCCGCTGCAGTTAGGGCTTGGCAATTGAGTTGGGATGCTGCTGAGACAGGTTGTAGAGTGTTTCCTCTCCACCCATTTGTGCAGGAACCAGCAGCCTTGAACAGGATATCCAGGAGGGATGCTGGAGTTATATCCACGCTCCGGACTGGTCATGTTATGTTGCGCACTCACGAGTTTAGGCTGGGGTGGGCTGCAGGTCCGCTGTGTCCGTGTGGGGCTGAGGAGGTGACTGTTGACCACTTCTTGCTTAGGTGTGGGCGTTGGGCTCAGGTGCGTAGGTTGCCGTTGCGGTTAGCTGGTGTCACTGTCTTGGATGTTCTGCAAGCGGCTTCATGTGCCGAGAGAGTGCTCCATGCATTCAGGGGAGTGGTTCAGTTTTGCCGAGCCACCGGTAGGTTCGTTTGATGATCTAAGTTGAGCTTCTGGGCTCGGGGTGTCGTCCAGGCAGGTCAAGTCGATTCTAGTTACCATGTGTTGCCTTGCGTTGCCATGTGTTTTCCTGTGACTGGTGTGACTGGTGTGTAAGGGTAAGTTAAGGTAAGCTATTTTTAACCGTATGGTTGTACAGGCCGTGTTGGCTCATTGAAATTCAAATTCAACTGGTATAATAACTACCGCATAACCGATTGTTGGAAGAATCGATCGTTGCAATAAATAATGTTGCGTCGGGCAGATGACTGGGTGGGGTTAGCGCTTACTAAAACCCTTCGACCCTTTGACCATGTGTACCCCACAGAAAATGTCCCAAAGCAAAAGAAAATAAAGGAAAAAGAAAACTTAGGTACACGTTTATAAGGTTCAGAAAGTACCATCGGTACAATTCAGTTATACCCATGATTACCAACAATGCCTCAGCAAATGGAGGATTTACACATCCGCCTCGGATGCCAGCAGAAACCTCACTTTCGGCTCGGAGGCTGTTGGTATCCTTGGCGGAGGTGTAAATGCCGTATTTTCCTCGGCATTGTTGCAAACCATGGGTATAACCTACGCTTGTAACCCATTGGTGCAACTTTTCCGGTTGACTTGTCTTCCCCAGCGTTCAGCAAATATATTGCTAAAGCCGTGTTTAAAAGTGTGCAAATAAGTTACAATGAATAAGTGAGCCAATAATTGTGCGACCAAGTGAACAGTCACCGCCCCGGCACCATTTATTCTTGCAAATAATTAAGTAGTGGTTATTTGAATTTGAATTTATTCAGTGAGCCTGGCCCCCAAGTCGTGCGCTCCCTCTCACAATAAGTACAAGATAACTACAACGCTCATCACAACAAACTACAGCAAATCTCCAAACCTGGGGGCACAGGCGACGAAGAGGAGACAGGAGGAAGACTTACAACATTGGCATACTTTTGCAACATGGTCCCTCTATATACGTGACTTATTATGATAGTTTTGTTTTTCCAGAACGTAGCCAAGGCCTTAAGAGCAGAGGAAGAACAAAACTATCACAATAAATCACATATAGAGATACCATTTATGCAAAAGTATGCCAGTAACAACTTTATCACAACACTTTTACCGTTTGTGGCTGAATTTGAGTTGTTTCAAGTAATTTTTCTTGGCATCCTTCCCTGGCCTTCAACAATCGTTGGCCGCTACAATGGTATTATAACAATGGCGTCGCAGAAATGAGCCCATGACTACGAGACCACGCTCGCACCGTCTTAACCATTTGTTAGTCTAATCATGCATTTGTTTGCGTTCTCAAGATGGAGTCTGACTTGACGAGTTTCGAAATATTCGAATTCGATAATAATCGCAGTAATGACACACAGGGCCTCGACACAGCAAACAAGTTGTGCCAGCCCCCTCCCCCCAAAAGAAAATAATAACCAGCACAACCCATAATACTAACTGTGGTAGTGTTATGGGTTGTTGCGGTTTTTTTTGTTGGGGGGGGGGGGGCAACGCTACACTGATTTTGTGCCGAGCCCCGGTGTAATGACGTGAATAATGCCACAGGTAACGTGGACATTAATTAAAAGAAAAATGTATAACTATTTTTTTTAGTTGTTTTCTTGTTGAAACTAGGTGCCAGGACGGCTCTATGTACCCAGCAAAAATTTTGTATGCTATTGTTTGGGGATCAACTAAATATTTGCGTCAAAATTGTTGGCACAGTGACTGTGATATGTTGCAAATGATCAAATTTTCCGTTCGGTTCTTGATATGTTGGATGCCAAAATGACAAAATGCCAGAATCGTGCTGGCATTTATACAAAACAAGTCCTTTATTTTATCAAGCCGTTAAGTTATTATTTGTTGTTATAAGTATGGCAAAAAGATATTTATTGTGAAATTAATAACTATACACGAATGCTGACAGAGCTGTACAAAAGGGTAGCAATAAGTTACTTATTTGATATATGATATTTATCAAGACGCACGTTAGTGTGTCGCCCGCCAAGATAAACGATTACATCCAGATAACATATGTATATGAGCATGGCGACCACTAGACACGTTGTGTCTTTACAGCTGAGGTAGTTTGGCTGTTTTCAGCTATCTGAGGATAAATAACAATGCGTCAAAAAAGGCTGGAACTTGTTTGAACGGGACACTTTGGTCGCCTACATAAAAGTCACTGTTAGTGACACAGCTTACACAGCCAGTGTAAATCTCGTTACACGTGTTGACCAAGTTAAACACAGCTTATGTACCAAATTTGAGTGGAAAATAATGAACGCTGTTGAAGATAAGCATCGAAAATTCGACTTTACCATGGGAGACCTGGATCACACCTTACCGTAAAGAGAACTATAGTTCCACAAACTAAGCTAGAGAAGTTGGCTTCTCTGCAGTGTAGCCAGCATGTTCAGAGTTAGCTTTTAAACATCATCGTGATTGTTTCTTATCCGATTTTGAATCTCTTTTTTTTTTTAGGTCATATTGTGTCCTTGCGTCCAACTTTCTAATTTACATTTTTGCTGTATCGTATCTCGTTTGGAAGACAGCACGACGATGACCTTGAAATATCAATTCAAGGTCATTCCTTTTTTCCTCGTGTATGAGTCCCCCACCACACCCATCATTGCATTTCTATCATTATCATTCTCTCATTAGCCATTCGCAGGATATCGGCTCGTAACACTTTACTTGCCTCACCCTGTATAACTCACAAACAAATGAAAGCCGAGTTCAAATGCTGGACAACGTGGTGAGGGTAACAGTTCAAACTACAAAATGTATACAAATTTACGCAAAGCTGTTTTCTTGTTAGGCTGTCAATCTTACTCGAATTTAAACAAATTTTAAAGAACTAACCTAAATGCACCACAATTAAAAAGTGTTAATTTATTTAGATATTCTTTGCATCACTAAATCAAGCTAGACTTGCTCACACCAATTGACAACATCCATAAAAAATGTAACAAAAGAAAATAAAACAAAACTACAAAATTGTCATGCAGTAACTAAACTTGTCAGTCCCCCCCCCCCCCAAAAAAAGCAGAATTTGTAATACTGAAGTGAATTCGGCAAACTTCCTGCGACGGTTGCAACTAAGGTTTAGGTTTTAAGTTTCTATCAAGTCTAATATTAAAACAAGAAACAAGAAAAAGAGTAAAAAAAAAAACACAATATTAAATTCTGGTAGTTTATTAGTTTTCCAAACCTAAAAAATGTTGTGGCTCACAGCATCAATTAAATAGTTACATACATTCTCCAAGCAGATTCCTCATTTGACCATGTTTGAACATGTTCACCAAAACTAATATTAACTAATATTCATGATGAAAAGTCTGGAGAATCATGAAGGTAGGGATAAGCGATATCACAATTTTATTTATGATAGTGTCACCTTCATCACATTTTCATCTTCAACTTACTTCCACAATAATTATCACAGATTAATTTCAGAAGTTCCATTCTAAATTTGTGGAGCTTAACGTGTAAGTTTAAGTAATATAAATAGTTAAAACAGGTCCACTCACTGTTTACCACATTGCGCTACTTAACAGTAACAGTTTGTACTGCAATAATCGCATATTTCACAGTAACGTTTTGTGATAATGTACGATTCCGTTGTTTTTCCTCCCATCATGGGGTTAAGATTATGACATCATTTTACTGTCTCTTAACATTTCAAGAACAATTCATTCGCTTCATCATTGGTTGTTGCTTGAAGAACCACCTGCAACATTCTTTGTCACCTGCAGCAAATTCTGTGCATCTGTGCAACAAACTACTGTATTTTTCTTTCAGTAGCAGAAACAGCATGCAGCCGTGTTAAAAGTTTATTTTACCAATTCTTGAATATACTGCCGCCTACGAGATTCAGCAACAGGATGTTGGGTTCACGTTTCAGTATTCCTCGTAAAATACGAGACCTGAAGAACAAAGGTTACGAGTTTAACTTTTTTCGGTGTCGTCTTCCAAATGTCAGTATCGCAGATTCTCAAAGAAAATCAAACAATATGGTACTTAGATAAGTAATAATATATAATTGCATGATTGCTTAGAGAAATGATAATTACTGCTGAAAACGATGCATTACACAGTCAAGCTCTACTTGGAGATTTGTCATGCTCGAACGTTGCACTGTGCCAAATATTCGGCACTAACAGATGGGTTTGGTTCCATTTTAGCACTTAACATGTTTGAATGTCGGTAATTGATTTTACGTGGAATATCACTTCCGCAGTGTTTGCAATAAAGTTACAGTTTAACGTCACGGCAGAATTTTGTGATATACGCCACTAACACGTTCAACGAAATAAGGCGCGATGCGACGCCATCAATGCAGGGAATATAATGAAGGTATAGGCGGTAGTGTATCAGCGACTTACGGTCCTAGTGTTTCTGCGGGATTAACTTTATTTTAAATTGTTTTTTTAGGATACTTGAAAGGGGTTGAATTACTCTAAAAATATTCTGGAATTTTTTAAATATTAATATTAAGATTTGCTTAATCCTTTTTTTGACAATTTGTGCGCTTGTAGATTTTGCAAGACCTGCATCGCAAACGAAAAACGAAAACGAAAGTGTGCGTAACGCAGTGGTTTCGAAGTGCTGAAGCTGCATTCATGTTATCAACCCGTGACCTCATGCCTAAAATAAAACAATCCGCAGTGGAAATTATGAAACATATGTCCAACATAACATTTCGATAAACTGTTTACTCCATCGTGTTATGGAAGATGCGCCAATAAATACAGTAAATTGAACCAAGGGAAGAAGATTAAAGTGGCAATATCCCCGATTGAAAAGCGAACGAAAATACCATAGCACCATCTAGCGGCAGTGATATTTTTAACCCTTGCAGGTTGCTCCCAGGTGCACGAGGACGTATTAAATACTCACTCAATAATTAAAGGGACATAAATCCTAGCGGCCCCTTGAGACTAGCGTTTGCAACATTTACTCAGGTTAGCGTTAATGTCGCAAAATCACCTCGCACGAAAGTCAAAAACAAGAAAATGAATGTGTTGACAACATTTACACACGTTTGAACTAATGTCACAAAACTGAGTCTTACAGGAAAGCCAACACGGATGCATGTACCTTTAAAATACAGGCTGACATAGAAATGCATGGCGAAGGCGTCAATTGCACCTACAAAATAAAAAAATAAAAACGTGTTGTACACAGGCTACAAGCTTCAACCAAGCTTATAAGCTGTTCAGCTTTCCTCAATTGTAATCTGAAGGTCGCAAATAATATTAACGAGGAGGAAAAACCTTAACTGCTTGCATTATTTCTGTAGCGTGGAGGCCAAAGATCAAGTTGCTTTCCCTCCTTCACATATGTTCGTGACTTTTAGGCCACCACTGGGAAAGATTCAACAGTTGCTATGTTTCTCTGAAGACTAAGGCTAGTACAGTTGTAGAATGCCCAGTTAGTAAGAGGTGTGTCCTGGGTTCGAGTCCAGTTGGGGCAGCTGTATTTACTTTCTTTCTTAGATGTAGTGTAGCTTGTAATTAGCGAATCTTGCATTTTGACTATTTACAAGCTCTACATTAAAGTCTACATGAAGACTATTTACATAATCTACATTAAAGAATACAGTCTTTAATGTAGACTTTTTTTCGTTAACCCTTTACCTTGTTTATTCATGCCTTTAATTTTTTTGTAACTATTCTATGTGTGTTGATTCTTTTGCAGAAAAGTTTGTTAAACTCTAAACATTCCCCTGCAAAATCTACATCATGAAAAATTTACGATGTGCGTGCGTGTCTGTCTGTACCTCTACTCCTCTTGAAACAAGGCACCTACAGAGATGGGGTTAGGACCAAGTGAAAGATAAAGTTAAATTGCGCTTCTGTTAGGCTTATTTTTGTTGCTGTAAACTGATTTTATAACCCTCAAATACGCAAAAGTAACACTGCAAACGTAACGTCAAAGTTTATTCTCATGACGTTATAGTTTGTTCTTGATATTTAAGGAATGTGGTTAACGAACTGTGACGGGTTAAAATTCATGACAAACAAACCGTCTTGGAGCTATTAATTACGTACTGAGATGAACTGGAAAAGGATGCACGCAAAAAATAACCTAAAAGGACAACGTATTTTGCATCCTACTGCGTATTTTGCATCCTGCTGACTTGATGCATGGAAAAATCAGACCCATAGACCAGGTTTTAAAAGGGTGTCAAATATTCGTGTTTCTGACGAACGAAGGTGCGTGGATCGAGCGAGCAGAGAGGGCGATTTCCACGTAAACTCAACCTTTTCATTGTGCGGCTCACTTTCTTCTCTCAATCTTTCAGCTCTCACCTTCGTAAGA
Organism: Lithobius niger; assembly: GCA_023313725.1. Taxonomy (NCBI): domain Eukaryota; kingdom Metazoa; phylum Arthropoda; class Chilopoda; order Lithobiomorpha; family Lithobiidae; genus Lithobius; species Lithobius niger. The sequence continues at coordinate 8,955 of JAHWFP010024822.1, forward strand.
GATGACTTCTGCAGGAATAGACGTACAAACGTGCAAACAAACAAATCGTTTGTTTTGAATTATGTAGATGAAATGCAGAAGTGCTGAGCAATGCGATGAACGAAATCTGAGCAATAATTGCAATTAGTTCTCGTCGAAATAATTAGTAGATCGATTTTGTGATGCTCTTGGAATCAAATAAATTACATGAAGCATGGATCGATGCAAATGGAGTGAGCGAAGCGAACAATATGGCTAGTTATAATAAAGAGCGTAGTAAGAAATGTATGGTCACGTTGTACAGGAAAATAATGTGATCATGGTAGATGTAAACAGAAGTAAATAATATCCGTTGAGGATCACAAAAAACGGATGTAGTACTTTTGCAGAACATGCACACAAAAAAAAGCTGAATGCTAGGTGCTTCACAACGATAAAACTCCTTTATATACAACGAAAGGGTGTGTGTTTCTTTAAGTTTCATGCTGCTATTATAAAATAATAATTCGTACATTTAAGCAACACCCTATGCCTATATAAGCGGTTCGCAGCGATTCCCAATATCTTTCTTCCTAGGGCGGCCACCGAGGTGGTCGCTTTGAAGCTCTCCATTCATCAGCTACGAAGAGGATCGGGTATGAAAAGGATTGGGACGTTTCCCGATCCACACGGGAATTGAGTTCATGCAGCAAGTTCAGCTGCCATCCGATCCACGACTTAACAGCTACGTACCCTTACAGTCCCGGTTCCTGTGCCCCTTACCATCTATTGATATTAAGGGTGTGCCCAGTGTAACTGTGGCTTTGTTGGCTAGATACCTAGCCAGAATGGGATCGATTCTGTTCTGCGATCTGCCCGACCCGGACCGTGTTCACGATTCCTCTTGGTTCCAGCCACCCCTGCGGACGGGGATACATCTTTACAGCTTACCGGTTCCTCTTCGTCGATTCCGGTCTCCTTCCACAAGCGGATTCACGTTCCACCTTTCCCCTCAGATCCCCGGCGATCCTTGGTCCCGTGCCTGGAGGGGGAATGTCACATACTTACACTCCATTCATAATGGTAAGAAGAGGATTAAGTGAGATGACGATTGGATCCCGCTGTCGTCCACAACAATCCGCACGATTCCGCCGTCCGAATTCATGAAGTGAGTTCACGAGCCCCTTCATGGCAAGCGGATCGGCGGGATCGACGTTTCATTCGTCAATGATTCTTGTTCCCATGTGGGGACCGCACCACCTATCTGCCTGCTCCCTGCAGGTTGTGTGTTTCTTATGGTGGTAGTCAGCTTTCTCGCCTTGGGCCTCCGCCTGTGCTTGGCTTGGTTCCCTTTGCTGCTACATCGATCCTGCCAATGCTTGGCACCCACAACTAGTAGGCTGGAACTGGGCACCAGCATCTGACCTGGGCCCTTTGGCAACCAAATTCTTCCACCATGGCTCTCCACGTGTCACCATTACAGTCTGCTACTATGTCAATTCCGGTCTTCTTCCACAAGCAGATTCACGATTCCGTCTTCCCTTTGATTCCTTCGCGATCCTCGGTCCTAAACCGGTGGGGAGGGGACCATCAGCTTCTGCCACCAGCACTTTGGCTTTGTCCCGTTCCAGCGCCTTCCAGGGGACCGCTGGTTTCAACCCGACAGCTGCTATCCTCCGACTCAGCAAGTAGGAGCCAAGGCCCGAGCCTGCGCTGCTCCTCTTGGCTTGGTTCGCGAACAGAGTTCTTTGCTTCTCTGGTTCTACCTCGGTTCCACACCCTCGTCATCTCAACGACCGCCTTTGTGTGTCCTGTCACTAAGTAGCTTCTTCATCCGACGCTGCCGCAACTGACATTAGCTGCCATTTGCACATCGTTCTTCTGCTCGGTCCCGTCTACAGCTACTAAATCACGGATCTTCTACGCGAACCGCTGTCCCGATTCCATTCCTGTTGAATGTCAACAAACCGGATATGGGTCCCTACACGGTCCGGATCCTTTGCAGGCATGCGGTCTGCTGTCTCTTTGCCTTTGTAGGACTTGTGTTCGGTCCGATCCTGCTTCCTACTACGAACAACAAGGCTTGGGGTGGGCCCATACGCTAAGCCTAGACCCTTCAAAACAAAGAAGACAATGGGTCATTTCACGATCCACGTCCCGCTATCCTTCTACCTTCTTAGCGTGAGCACGCCAATTCCTGCAGAGGATCGTTGTCTCGGTCCTCACCCCCGCATCCCTTAATATTTTCAGTACTGCTTGTCTACCGAAGATCGAACCAGGCTCCAACACATATTACCCTTCCTGTGCTTATCGCAAGCGCTTTGATTCCTTTCTCCTGGTTTCCCCAATCGGCTGGGATGCTTCCTCTATTTTGCATCGCCTGGGATAACCTTTATACTGAACGACTTGGCCTTTGATCCGTTCTTCTCTTCATGGGTAACCAGGACTTGAGTTCAGGCCTGGTTTCAGCTGGGTCCAGCACCGTTTGTTTCTACAATCCGTTTTCTATTTCTTTCTCTCATGTGAAGCATCTTCGGCCGTTTCTGAGTTTAGACTACGATTGCTCCTCTGTTTGTCCTCGCGATCCGGGCCTATAGGCTCAAGGCCAGGCCCGGTTCGTTTTCTTCATTCCATTGGTTGTTCAGGATCTTTCCTACTACACCTCCCGGCCGCTCAACTTTCCGGACGATTCTTTCCATGCCTTAATGTTGCCTTCTAAGCAGACCGGGTCATCTTTGGTTCTCTACTCTGTTCTCTACGTTCAAGTTGTCCCAGTACCCGGGCCCGGCACCGCAGGTGAAACGACACTCCACTGCCCGTCTGATCTCTCACACGCTCGACGTTGACACCTATATTCTGTCAACATGACTCCTACGATCCCCTTCTGAAGTATACATTGGTAACCAGCAAGCTGTTCCATTCACGTCGATTCCTCATTATCCCTCCATTACCATCGTCGAGCCCTTTGTTCCAGGCAGATCGTCACCGTTCCTCTGGTCAACCACGGTTCCTGCTTCCCTTTCTTAATGGAACAACTTGACTCGGTTCCCCCAATTCCTCTCACGTTAAACCTTCCGCTCCGCTTAGGCGGTCTAGGATAAAGCATACGGACTTTCTCTTGACAAGACATTGCTGCGTTACCAACCAGCCTTTGCCGACCAGTTAGGATGCCCGGTCCGAGACTTGTTCCTGCCAAGATCCCTTGTTCAGCCAAGATCCCCCACCTCATACTTGGATTCTGGGCCCGCGCTGCCAGTCCGGACTCGGTCCCTACTCGATGCGGTTCACTCTACTTTCTACTGAAACTGACATTGGACCTAGCAGTATATGAGCCAGCCTCCAAAGACGATCGACGTTTCAATTTCGGATGCTCCCTTCCTTTGGCCTGAATTTTTTCTACCGCTTCTGCTTATCGCCGAACCAAGTCCCAACATTTGGCCAAGAACCCTTTACGGACCGCGTCTTCCTCACCACCGTACATTAACTGGAGCTAAGATTCTGTTACATGCCGATACACCGCCTTTTCTCTTCTTTAAGGACAATTATGATCCGAGGTTCGGGCCCAGGTTCACGTCCGGGCCCAGTATCCTTTACCTTCATTTCTCCCTCGATTCCTCGTCTTTAGGACTGAAGTCCCTCGTCCACTCCAGTATAACACACACAAGTCGTACTGTTCTCCTTCCTGTCGATTCCTTTTCGGCAGCGGAATGATTTATCCTACACGCTCCAACCTGCGCTACGGATTCCACTTTTCAATGCGCCTTCCATTCCCTGTCCTCCGTGACTGTCACCTCTTCCCTTACAGACCTCAAGTTGCGCTTCAAAGCTTCCTCATCACACAACCTGCTCTGCACTGATGCCTTTCTCCGGAATCAATGGGGAAGTTGTACTCCTTTTTCGTCCGTGTTCCCACGATTCTCCATTCCTACGTTCCATAGGTTCCTGGTCCGCGTTCTATCTTCTTCCAAACTAGGGTTGTGCGACTATGTCAACCTTCCATTTATACTCCCTTCTCTACATGAGAGACTCCAGGACATAGATTTCCCACAGTGTGCCGAGAATCATGCCTTTCTTGTCGATTTCCTATTCCACTCTGTGGTGGCTTTCTCCACAACAGTTCCTGTGTTCCGCTTTGCTTCCTTCTAATTCTTGTCCCGGATTCCACACCGCCTTAAGTGTTCCGACTCTCGACATGTTCTTCTAGTTCTACCAGCCGATGCTGATTCCGCCGATCCTCGTTCCTCGATCCGCCGTCCCACGCTCCGTTCCTTGGTCCCCCTCACATCCTCTAGTGTTTGGGGTGCCCTCTTGGTTCCTGTTTGAGGCGGACCGTGCATCATTTCGATTGAACTGAACACGGATCATGGCGACATTTCACTTGGCAATGGCCCGCTTTCTAACTATCCGCCTGGCAACAATCCCCTCCCTCCAGGATGGCTCGTACCTCGTTCCAGTTCGACTAGACAGGCAAGATCCTGCTCCAGATTTCGGACCTTCTTCTCTACAACTCGCTACCTGCCTCCGCTACGGTTCCTGAGGCTCATCCTTAGAACCCAAGATAGAATAGAAACTACAAATACGGAGGAACCTTGTTCGACAAAAAAGCGGTAGAAATGGGTAAGATTCTGAGGCAGTCTGTCAATAACCTGGCAAGAAATGTGAGTTAAGGCAAACCCGCGCGTATTGAAAACTTTGGAACTGACCACCTTCGAGTACTAAATTGTGTTTTTAAAACTTGTCGTCTTTGACAATTCACTATATTTTCTCCATTGTCTTTCTTGGGGGTGTCTTCCAGCTGGATGCACCGGTTAAGCAAACACCCAAACATCAGGATACCATGTGCTGGCCGTAGGCGATTTATGAGCATGTATGCGACTTCGGGGTATTTGTACAACTTTGTTTGATTAGTACGATTTACTTTCAGAAACGTGCGAGTACAATGGGTCTCCCACCTAGTCGGATGGATGTTCACTAGCTGTATCAAAAGACAAGATATTAAGGAAAATGATTTGAAATTCCTTGACTTCATGGTCGGAACATCTGAAGTCTTTTAGGAAGTAAGAGACGTGCACGAAAATAGAGAAGTTCAAAGAAAAAGCGACGCTTTGATGCCACTGATCCTTACTTCCTAGGACCTCGATCAACTCATCGCTGTCCAAACTCCTGATTTGTTTTGACAACTACTAAATCCAGACGCCATGATTTCAGACCCTTCAGTAACACGTCTAAAGCTAGTTTAGATTCTGCTTTCTTTTTCTGGAGGAGTCGTTTGTTTTTGGAACTCACTGCCAAGTGAAGTCGTTGCTGCCACTGCCTTTATTTCTTTTAAGTTTCGTCTCGATACGTTTTTGTAATACCTGTGTCTTTTATTAGAGTCGATTTAGACTTTATGCGAACGGTTTGTCTGTGTGTTCGTGCTACAGCGTTTGAGCGAATTATCGGATTTCTGTCAAATTTTACACACAGATCCTATGGCACATTTCTAGGTCTAAGTTCGAAAATGGATCGAATCCGTCGGGGAAATCTTCCACTAGAAATAATCGAAGAATTTTGTTCTCAACAAACGTATGGATTTTGTTATTTTTTCTTCAGCCGACCGACGTCATCCATTTACCGACCAATGACTGACCAGTGACTATTACCTCACACGTTAAATTAAAAACATGACCATTGCTACCGATAGTAGCAATGGTCAGGTTTTTGATGTAACCTTTGATCTAATATTCGGTGGGATTAGCTTGATAACTAATGTAGCAACTTGTTGGCAGCCATTTTGGCTCTGATATCACTACTTTGATTGGCTGAAACTTGGCGGGTTCTTTCACCCTTGTGGGTTTTGTTTCAGATTTCCTTATTTACAGAGGTTCCTAATCAGTGATGATGAAGCCTATGATTTGGATTTTATTGGTTAGCGATAGAGGATTAGCATCGGCAGAATTTTCTTTGTAATAAATACAGCCAACGTCTCGGTAGTAACGAGCTGAGGGAAAGGGGGAACAATTGAGGACAACATCTTTTATACAGGGTGGAATAGATAACTTTACCCAATAGGCCTTAAACTAATAGACCTATACATAGCCTACGGGAATGGAATCAAATGGAAACGAAAAAACTCCACCTAATGCAGAATGTTGTAATCTTGGAAATCCTATAGGTCTAATTCTATTACCTTGGGACTTGGTTGTATTCTACTTGGTACATTTGTGAGCCAAGTTGGCTTCGAATTGTCTTGTATTTCTTGTTCGTCCTACATCGTTAATTGAGGCAGCGAAAATGGAACAAGACCAAGTCCGTTTTATAATCGAACAAAAGTTCACTTTATGCTTCATACCACCACCAGCTGTGCACACCTGGCCTTGATCGGTGTGTGTTCTCAGAGGCCCATATCAATGGCGAATGCAAGTAGACCGAAGTTCGTTAACAAAAACAAACAAAAAAAACCGAAAATCCAACCTTAGCATGCGATTGTTTACAACAATGCGAAAAAAGTCTTGGTCTAGTTGCATTTTGAGTGCCTCAATTTGTAAGCCAAGTTGACTTCGAACTCTGGTATTTTTTGTTCTTCCTACCGAGTTAACTTTTAAGCCGAATCGCGCAATGACCTTAAGGACCGGATTCGAGCAGCAGTTGCAGGCATCACGCCTGATGACATGCTACAAAACGTTCATGCATCATTCGTTAGCAGGTGTGAAGAGTGCCTATCCCAAGAAGGTGGGCATATCGAGCATCTACGTTAGATATTACAAAGAATGCATTTTGATCTAGGAAGCATTGCTATGTATAGGTCTATTAGTTTTAGGCCTTTTGATTATAGGTCTATATATTCTACAGGCCTATTGGGTAAAGTTATCTGTTCCAACATTAGGAAATGATGGGCCTTGCACATTCATAACAACCATTTAAGATGCCTTGAATCCATTGCAGTTAAGATGCATGAAAACAGGCAGATCCCGCTTATGAATGTGCAAGGCCCATTATTTCCTAATGTTACAAACCTGATTGGAAAAGACTTGCGGGAGAACTTCAATGTTGAATGGAAGATTGCGTGTAAAGAACGGCCTGCGTGATACAGTGGACAAGGGTGTACCAATCGACCGAATATAGCAGACAGCAGCAGTTGCGAATTTGAACCATGTATTGGACTGAAAAACGAAATGTAAACAGAGTTTGAACTTACCTTTTAGGTGCCTGATGAGACGGCTACAGTTAGTAGTTGAAAATTTGCAGATAGTCGACTATCTTTTTTGTGAAAGTGTGCGTTTTTGTGTGTCTCGTGTGACATTTTTCGATGTATATACGAATACATAGTATTCAAACTTCAATATTACTATGGTTGAAAAGTCAACAATTAAAAACACGGTCCTAATGCAAAAAACCACAAGGTCACTTCAGCAACAAGTTTAATTTTTGACGAGATAATTCTCGTCCCGGTCACCTGAACACCAATAAATGACGACAATGACTAGAAAAAGACCAATTTGAATAATTCAAAAGTGCAAGACGAACGTTTTTCTTTTAGCTATGAGACAATGAGGTCAAGAATTGTACAAAATTTAACAAAACGTCTTTAGTATTACTTAGTACTTTAGCGAAATTCCCGTATATATATGGAGAAGAGGGAACAAGAGGGCAAACCAAACAAGTTCAAAAAGCCAAAAATTGTGGAAGGAGGGGATGCCAAAAAAACAGCTTGTCCGGGGACAAAAATTTGCCTTGTGCCATCCTGGTGTAAAGCATGTCCAAATATTTGGTTTATAAATGTTTGATTCTTACT